>CM046032.1:43355951-43513451 GCA_025215565.1 Flaveria ramosissima | reverse complement strand
AAACTAAAAACCGATGGCATACATAATGGCATTTTTGCAACATTGCAGGATCACTAATTCGTTTGAACTTTGCAATTAGATCCTTGTAAAACTCGGCAACTTCAGATAGAAACAACTTGAATCCTTCCACATGACTATTAAGGTTGTTTGTGCTTTCTCCACTAGAGGAAATTTTCTTGATTTTCTTTCTGTATTCGTCTATATGCTTGTAGTGAAGCCTCCACAATGAATATTCAAGATCTTGAAGATCAACTCTTTGATAATCATTAATAATGATCTTCTCATAACAAGAACGTGCCTTACGATACAAATCTTGAACCTCCGGATGTGATATACCTTTATGTTGAATTGTTGCCCATAAAATCTTTTCAATATTAACAACCTGAGAAGCAGTAAGCCAAAGAAAGATTTAGAAAAAGAAGAATATTTTACTAAATATGGAATTCTTCTATAAATGGTGGCATAGATATTCACCTCATGAAGTGAAGCCTGTTTTTCCTTTTGATCTCTAAGCATTGCAGGCGGGTTTCCGTTCATGGTTATGTACAAAATGTCGAAAACTGAACCTACAGTTTAGGCGCAAAACATTCAGTGTAAGCCCCCTCCTGTGTAACAAAAATTATATATCAGAAAGTTAAAACATCAACACTTCCGAAGATCACTCGCATTCTCAAAAGATACTCATATATCAAACATTAAAGACGATCACATACATGAACCAAAGAACAGAAACTTTATAACTATGGTATTCAATTAAGTCAAGCTTTTTAAGTTCATTCTACCATATGCAAGTGCTTATGTCATCTTACACCAATTGGGACTCATCTCCTGAACCAAAAATTACGCCCAAAGTTCTTACTTTCATTTCAATGATTTCATTCATAGATATAACCAATCCTTACAAATGAGTAGAACAGATGAAAACTGGAACCAAAACCATAATTATCACATTTAAACAGAAATATGAAGCAAGCACTAAACCAGTAACTCCTACTCCAAGTGATAGCACAATTCTACAAGTTATCAAATCAGTCAGACAATACATCAAACACCTGATGTACATAATTCAACCCAGAGTGATGATGAAAAATAACAACCCAAATTAAAAACCCATGTAGCACAACACTTCAGATGATCAATAAACATCACCAACCCTAAAAAATTTCCAAAAATTCATAAAATAAGGTAAGATAACATAATCTTTAATGAAAAAGCACGTTACTTGAACAAGATTCTTTAGGGGTCTTCAAAATTCAGATGAACTACTCTTTAAATCAGCAAGAAACTGCAAATTCTATCGATTTGTAAAGAAGAAAAGACATATAAACACACAGAATCAAGAAGATGAAGTGAATCTTCTTTGAGATTTGAGCAGAATGTTTTTATGCTTTTAGTTTGCTTTCTGGAACAATGAACCTTGCTGCTTATGATTTACCCAGAAAAAAGGGAAGCTGCTGGTAAATGACGATCATGCCCTCGATATGCATTTCTGTCATGAGATGATAATATATAAAATCTTTCTATCCAATATAGAGACACCTCATCGATATAATTATTTTAATACTATAATGGTTTTATTTTGATATAATATATTATTAAAAGTGTGTTATTTATTATTTGGTTTTAAATATGGTTGTCAAAACTTTTAAGTTATCTATTATTATAAAAATGAATACAATAAATATTCATGACCTAATGTGGTTTTTGTTATTGATGTGGCTTATGGTAGACTCATATGGTCTCTATCTAATTGTTTATGACTTATGTTAATAAAGACAATATAATTTTATTGTTATTTATTTGCTTAGGTTATTGCATTATGATATCCATATATTTTGAAGTTAAAGTATTTCCTTTGGTGGATTTCGGACACAAGCTCACGTTTACACGTGATGCTGTTGATGAAAGAGGTGGAGAAGCGTTAATGACGATGATTATCATGAAGATTGTGTGCGGGGAGGAGGGAGCGTGTGGATAACTGGTTATAGTTGTTTTGAGATGATTGCAAGTAAAGTAACGATGGTGTAAAGTGTCTTTTGGTATATAGGTTCATGCGTGAAAGTGGTTGTCTGGTATTGTTTTAAGAGGGGAGTGGTGAAAGTGATCCATATAAGTAATTGTTGGAAGTTTTTGTGAGAAAATAAAATAATAAGTTGTTTATGTTTCAACTTTAAATTCAAGTTGAGTGTTTCAATTCATGAGATGTGTCAACTCATGATGTATGTTGAAAAGAGTGTTTTATCTCATGGTTAATGTAGAGTTGAATGATCAATGTTTCAACTCATGGTTTATGAAGAATGTGGTATCTCAACTCATTTTAAAGTATAAATACATTAAAGATGCGCTAAAAACCATCAAATGTCTTGAGTTTTCTATTTCTTGCTCTCTAAAGTATTTGTAACATTTCTTTGATTGTCTTCTTCTCTATTGATATGCAATTTTGGGTTTTTGAGTCACCGCCGTAGTACATACTACCCCGACTTTTGTACCCTGAGAGACAGACAAGTTCTCAGGGGAGACTCGAAATCTTTTTTAAAAGACCCACGTTGAAAGTAAATTCTCAGCCACAACTGTTAACATCTTGTTTAAAAGATACTAGGGTTGAAGACTCGATACAAGATGTCTTCCTAAAGTGCTCATCGAAGGCACCGCTTTGAATCAAGTTTATTGCATTTTATGTTTATCTTTTATTCCGTTTCCTATACAGTACCATACTAGTATATTTCTTATGAATAACTAGAGTATTGTCTTTTTTATTATTTTTATTATATATAATAATAAAAAAGGACTCAACTTCTAATGATACAATAATTAATTTTAAGAAAAACCACTTAGGCTATTAAATCCATAAATAACCACTACGTTTCTTTTACTAAGAGCACCTCCAATAGTACAGTCCGAACGAGTATGTTGCAAAACAAGACATTTAAATGGACATTCCAAACATGGATGGATGAAACCATTGTGCCCCTCTCACGCAAACAAAAAAATATATTTATTATTTTTCTTTAAAAAATGTCTTTGTTGAGGGATGCAACATTGCAGAGAATACATGGGTGTTTAAAATATGAATGATGATCTAATATGACAACTAATGTGGTGTACTTGAAAGATGATGCATTAGAGTTGCTCTCATGTAGTGATCACAAATTAAAAAAACTTAAAGAGTTCCATAATCATATTAATAATAAAATAGTACACGGATAAATATGAATGTGCATTACTTTGTAAGGCTTCAAGCATTTGGTTCATGCTTGTTTAAAAGAGATTTTCTTGGAACAATAAAGCATTAGCTCTTTAAATGTTTCTATGTTTGTGTATATTGTCATCATGTCATGTTAATAGTCATTAAACAAAGAAAAGACCATATAAAAGACAATACTGTTTGAAAATAACAAGGAAAACTATATAAAATATAATGCGCTTTATAAAATTATCACTATATGCAATGACTTTAAGATCAATTTCTAATGCAATATACTTGTAAATCGGTGCCACTTAACATAAGAGTTAATCATAAAAATGGTTCATGTGTTAAGCCAGATGACAAACTTGATCCTTAGGTTAAGTTTCATTTATAAAAAGTTTGTCACATGATTTGCAAGAATGTAACACCATTGTTCCCAACTTGGATGTCCGTTCAAACCAGATGTTAACCCCCCCCCCTTCCCTTGGGCCTCTCACGCGAGGTAATTGCTATACTATTAGGTGATCGTTGTGCTAAACTATGGGTTTGGTTGAATAAATTTTCATTGATCCATTGCAACTCATGATTACTCATGGTTTCAGCCGTAGGTGAAGTTGCTGATCATGTTCAATTAGTTTGAATTTTTTGAGATTAATAAACAAGTCAAAATCAATGATAGTGATGGTGATACAAGTGATAGGCGAATAGTGTTGAAACTTGAAGATCTTGATGAAATATATGGTAACGTATGGACAAATATCGATTGTTGATAATACATGCATATATAAAAAAATAAATGCTTAATAATGACAAAAACAATTAATGAAATAGAATAACTAAGAAATAGATAAACACGCTATTTCAATTAAAGTAAATGGATTTTTTATAGAATAATAAATGGCTTATTATAAAAGAAAAATAAGTTTTAAATCATTTTTATTAAAAATTTAAATCGGTGAAAATCTCGTTTATTACATAGCTTGACCTTCAGACTTGAACCAACCGACGATAAGGTTATCATACAATCATAAACTATTTTTATGATATGAATTTGATTTTGACTTTATTTATTAGTTGCTTTTGACTTTATTTATTACTAGTATAGAAACCCATGTAATACATGGTTTAAATAAAGGGTATTTCTAAATGCACCCTACTCTAATTTTTAATTACACCCTACTCTATAATATTAATTACATTGACTAATATTTTCATTCTTTATGTCCAATCAAATTATAATTAACAACTAAAAAGTTTGAGTAAAATTAATAAGATTGTTAGGTCTTCCTAAATGCACCCTAGTAAATCTTCAATATAGTTTAATACACGGGTTGAATAAAAATATTAAATTTATAATTATTTATTAATATTTAAAAATAAAAAATAATTATTTGAGATAAAATATTATTGAAATTACTTATAATAGTTAACTTAGGTAAAAAAATTACAATATCTTTTCAAACTTTTGTCTTTTAAAAACTTTTGCTTTGAAAAAATTATTTTTTTAAACACTCTAGATATTTTTTAAAAAAATACTTTTTTATAACAATGTCATTTTTTTAAAAGTGCTTTGCATTAAAAACTTTATATTTCATAAACTCTTTTTGTAATAAAATAATTTTTACAATAAAAGGAAACATGTTGTTAAATTTAAGAAAATGTTTCACAATTTAAAAAATATATAAACAATGTAATTAGCATTTAATGCATTATTAATTGATTAATTTTAATGACACATATATAACGTTTATACGGAACCGGTTAAGTATAAAGATAGAAAAATGACATGTGTCAAATAAACATTTTGTTTTATTAGAGTAAAGTAGATGAACATTGATACATAAACATAGATTTGAGCAACCAGAAGATGTATAATAAGAAAGGTACAAAAAATCATTGATGTTGAATATGTAGTGCATTTGAAGAATTCAAATATTAATTGAGTTGTTGATTTTTCTGAATATATGACAGACAAATTGTTTGTAAATAGCAAGAGAGTATAGATGACCTAGCTTTATTGAGCGAGAAATAATTATAGATCTTAAAAACGAGATGTGATGGATAGAACTATTAATTTAGGGTCCTAATACACAGACACCCACCCAGATAAATCGACACCTTCTATCACCGGCAGAGCTTTATAGGGGCCAGGGGGCCGGTGCCCCCTATTTTTTCGTCCGTGGTGTTAAATTTTAGCTCGATAGTGTAAATTTTTTGCTCGATAGTGTAAATTTTAATATAAATATTGAGTTCGCCCCCTTAAAAAAATTTAATTTCGCCCCCCCCCCCCCCCCCCCCCCACGACATAGTTCAAGCTCCGCCACTGCCCTCTATACGCCGAGTATGGGTCCATACACGACATATAGGATCGAATACACTTAAAACGATGAAAATTCAGGGGTACTGTCAGAGAGATATACGCCCCATAACAAATTTTCAAAGGGACTATACGACGCGTATAACAAATTTCGACACTGACTACGAGGAAAAATTTAGGGGGCTGTCAGAGGGGTTATACTCCCGCCTAGGGTTATACGGCCCCCCTATACGACGCGTATGAAGCTATACGACCCGTATAAAAATTTTAAGGTGTTAATTTATAATTTTGGGGTGACTAAATAATCAGACCTTTAATTTATTTTATTATAATAAGTACGTATCGGGTCCATAAATTAAATTTAGTTTCGTTAAAGAAAAAACCCTTAAAAATCATTCGATAAAACTGATACCAAATTCATTGTGAACCACAAGTATTTGGACAAAACATAGTGGATGTGATGCGGTAGTGACGTACACCTTTTGGAAACATCTTCTGATTTAAAGTTGTAAGTTTTTAGAAGTTAGACTATAATTAAAAAAAATTAAAAAGCTTTGTGTTTTTAATACCATTAATATACCAAATTGATTTTATTAAATTAATAAGAAACAGTTATCCAGCTAGATAAAACATCAACTTATTTACCAACCATGTCGTTTTGGGTTTTTAAATGTTATATCGAACCTTTAACAAGAAACATTTCTTAAACCAAAAATCAAGGTCACTTGTAAATATGTGAATATAAATCCATTTACATATATATTTATTGCCTCAAGTGTGATGCATAATATAATGTTAATGCAATTATAAAGTCGCTTATATCTCTCGATCTCTCCCTTTATATCTTCTTAAAACAACAAGTGTTTATATGATTTTATGTTTATTTATTTAAAGCTGATTTGTTAATGAATATGTCTCTAGACAACTACAAATATTAATAACTATTACATATTTAGAACATTTTATTCCAATGAAATAACACACTAGACATCAAAAAGCAATGTATTCATACATTAACACACGTATAGCGTTCTATGCATGACATGGTTTCTTTAGGAGAACTGCGAGAATAAAATATTTTCTTTTCAAAATTTTAATATAAAAAATGATTGATATGGAATTTTATTCATTTGTCTTGAAACTAAAAACTAGTATAATTTTTTTTATATTAATAATACACATGTGTAGTTTAAAAGTTTAAAAAACAAATGAAAAAGGTTTATTTTAATGTTTTTTATGTACATAACATACACATTTTTATATAAAAAAATTTTAAAAAAAAACTTAAACAATTTAGGCTTGTTCTCACAATAATATAGTGTCCTAAAATAAATATAGTATTAATGTTTTGATAAATAATGTATTTACACTATTTATATCACTAGTGTATATAGCATGTTTAGAGAGAGTATATCTACCTATAAATACTAGTGCGTGAACCCACACATTGCGACAAGTGTATTAACATTTGTTGGGTTTGGTTTAAACAACTCGTGCATTAGTATTCACCTTACGATTTTTTAAAAGTCCGTATACGTGATTTCAATTGTCCTTAATTATAGATTTGGAGAAAGATAATTTGAAAAATAAGTTGAAGAGTCGGTCAAAGATTTAGCAATATAGTTTTTGAAAATGTATAGTCACAAGAAGATGTATTTACATTTAAAACATGATAATATATATAAAACATGACATTATTTTTTTATGAATAACAACGTACATAAATTCAAATACTAATTATAAATATCAACTTAATGTTTGGGTACCATTGTAATGTTTTTACATTTAAAATATGAATATAAATCTTATAAATAATAAATTATATAAAATCAAATAATATCTTATACAAATAATTATTATATAATAATTATAAATCATTATTGTCAATATTAATGAAATTGATTAAAGTATACAATATTAATAAAATTGATTGAACTCATCAACGAGGCACAATATACTTAGATTACTTGTACACCATACTTAAACGCTAATTTTGATATTATAGAAAAGTTTACAAAGGACTTACATGTTCAAGTGTCTTAAAACATGATAAAATGATAATTTTGTCCTCCTAGGATGCTTATATAAGTGCTACAGATACATTATATTCAATGGTAATGAAATGGAGCTTTAATTAATATTTCTATATTCTTAACGAGACATACTAGTGTTAAGATCAATATTTTTAGAACCGGTTTGGATAATGAACAAGACACTTTACCCGTCTGCTAGTCGGACCGGATATAAGAACCGGATAAAGTTATAATTATATACTAATAAATATACGTAATTAAAATACTGAAAAATTAATATATATATATATATATACAGTTCAACTGGTTCGACCATCGGTTCAACATTAAAACGAATTTAAGCATCAAACCGGACCGGATTGGAGTCCGGTTCCCGGTCCAACCGATCGGACCGGCCGGTCTGGTCCGGTTTTCAAAATAATGGTAATGTGTCTTTTCTTATTTAAATCTTGTAAGATGTATATATAAGTTGGTTAATAGCAGTGTATTAAAATATTTAAAGGACTAATTTAATATACGTATAACTGTAGTTAAGAAGTTTATAAGTCTTGTAAGCCCACACCATTAAATTTAGGTATGGTTAGGTTCAATAGTCGGACCCATACACACCTACATATTCAAAGGTCCTGAATTATGTTTAAGATTATTGTATTATTATGTGATAGATTTTTATTTATGTAGGTGGGATACGTGGCATAAAACTAAAATGAATGTAAAAATTTGTTTATCTTGAATTCATGTTGTCAGGAGACCTTAAAAGTCAATTCAAGAAATTATATAAGCAGGAAGAATAACTTCTTTTTATATATGTATACTAATTAATTGAATGTCCATGTGGTAGGTAGTATTATGGTTTTGATCATTTTAGGATGCATCAAACTTTACCTTTTTTTGACTTATGATACATTAACAAATCCGAAGTTACATCGAGCATCAATGTAGAAATATTGTTTTGTCAGAGAATGTTTTACACTTACAACATGTTTTCTAACGAGTTTGAACTAGAAAATTTAATAGAGGTTTTGCCTTATAAAAGGAATACTTGAGTTTAAACCCGGGTATGATGTAATACTGAGTAATTTAACAGTAGAAGTGTGATAGTTTTGCCATTAAAAAAATTAAGATGATCAACATATTATTTATCTTTTATATACTTAGGTTTCTCATTAGCTATGCATATGAATATATGATTACCATAAAACATAAAAGGAATTGAAAAGTTTTTCAATTTATAAATATATGCAAAGAATTTGTACCTACCACAATGTATTCTTGTATGTTACTCGTAAACTCACTCATTTTATAATCTTTATTCCATTGCACATTTATTCACTTGCTTCCCTATCTCATAGAACTTATATGAAAATCCTCACCGTTGTGTTCACCTTCGCTCCACATTGCATCTCATTAATTTTTTTTAGGTAAGTTAGCCGATTTTGCCATGGATTAATGTTTATCGTGTCATGTCTGACGTCTAATGTTTGTGATTTGGGCGAGTATGTCCTAGCAGTAAATCCTGTTTGATATTAATCAACATCACGTGCTTGAAGTTTCAATGAAGATGCCCCCAAAAGCATCGGGTACACCCACTTTCTTAAAACCATTAGAACTTGGTAAAGGAACCCGGATAATGAGTTTTCTAGGTCAAGCTCATTCAAACCAAACCCCACAGCTGACTGATCGATCCATAACATATTTGAATTTCACATTAGGCTCGCATACATTCATGAATATTTTCTTTCTTTTTTTGAATTAAGTTAATCTGCAAATGGGTCATAGTTTTTGGGTAAAAAATGATATACTATTGGTTTATATGTGTTCTATAAATGTCATTTACGAAAATGGGTGGTTCCGTAAATGCCATATACAAAAGTGGTTATGTGACACAATATGGTAGACTTCTTTATTGTAAAAGCATAATTCATTATTGGCACGTTAGCACTTTCGTGAATAACATTAACCGAACCATCACCGTGAATGTCATTTACGAAACACCTAAAACATACTTTTTGAAATATACACACAAACTATGATACATGGCCGAAAATCCCTATTTCAAAGAAAATAATATAATCATATAATTTGATTGCTGAAACTATGATCTCTTTTCCACAATTTTACCCAAGGTGATTCTTTTTGTAATGGAAGAAATTCATTAAGCTACAAGTAGAGTTTAAACTATGCTCAAACGAAATTGCAAAGAATAAATAATATTTGTGATAACGGTTTTATGTTAATACATGTATACTTTATATAAGAAACAAAAACGCACACATACCTAGAGGTGGCTAAAATAACCGGTATCGCGTTTGGGCCAAACTCATTCCTGACTCGAACCTAACCACCGGTTCATGTAGCGGTTTGTTATCCCGCGCGTCCAAAACCGGTTTCAAACCAGTCCAGTTTCCAAACCCGTTTTTCCGGTTACAAAAATCTAGCCGTTACTAACGCTAATATTATCTTTGTGGAACGTTTGTTTAATGTTTTTCACCCTTTTTGTGTTTTTTTAACCAATTGACCTCTTAGGTTAGTATAAATATGTACTGTTGTTAGTGTTGTTTTGGTTGAATCACAACACTTTAAAACGTTCTTTACTCTCTAAAATCTAAAAAATGATCAATACTATCATTACATTTAGAAAAAAAATCTCAAATGCTCAAATGGTTCATCAAGTGCTCAGTATTCTGTTGGGTGTGATACAACTTCAAACAACGTGGTGTATCGAGTTATTCCTACAAACAGGAACCGAGAATTTTGGTGCAACTTTGAGTGATGTGAGATGACGAGCGGTCCATACAAGGCTCGTTACAAATTTTGTGGTGAATTGTTTGCAAAGGATGCAAACACAACTTTACAAAACCATATAAAGTTTGCAAGGCGTTGAGAGGTGAACCATATTGAGATCAAACGTCAATTGCAAACGAAAGAATATTATGGGCTTATATCATCGATGCAGTTCAGAAACTTTGTAAGCCCAAATACACTTCTGAAGTCCGAGTCTATGGGTTCAATTAAGCCCAACAACTTATCGTTTGTTTTAAAGTAACACTCTAATTCATTTATTCATTTTATACGTTAATTTGCTTTTAACTAATGTCTATTGACATTAACGATTAGATATATTATTTTAGTTTTTTTATCTCACATTTATTATGTATGATTTAGTTATATTGTACAACAGAATTTCCATTATTACGTTATATGACATAACTTTTACAATACAAATAAGACATAAAAAGGATGACAACCTATAAAAAAACTTTGTCATCTTACTCAGTTGTACAAGTAGAGAGATTTTATTAGCATTTTATAAAGATTCGTTCATGGCATCAAAGATGATATTAGTGAAGATGGAGTAGAAATCTAAGTCCATGCAAACTAGATGAATGATTGTATGCATTGTATTTCCGATTGAAATGAAAAGCATTACTTAATAGTTTTAACTATTTATTTCCAAATGTATTGCTTTTTTAATCTAAACTTATTTTGTTGGATTTGAAGCATATTACATGTAAGACTTATGGTATTCTTTTTAATCATCTTTATCTTATTGGCTAATTGTTTGTTCTATTTACTAACATTAAGAAGTGTCATTATACATTTTGTCTAGTTACAAGCCAATGTAACATGTTTGCATATCTTATAAAATTAGATAAATGTTTCATAAATGATTCTTTACAATGAGGCATAAAGAATAAAGATTTATGAATATAGTTACCATCATGTTTTGAAGTTAAACGTTCAATTCAAGATAGACAATTTAAAAGAAAATAAGAATATACACGTAAATTCTTCAGCCTTTCACGTGACATTTTTTTAGGTGTTGGAGGCACATTCATGCGCTTCAACCCAGGCGCACCCTGATGTTTTCTCCTTTTCTATCTACGACACTACGTCCTTGATCAACCACTCAAGTTAGAAATCCTTATTAGCGAGAGGAAGAGCCCATGGCGTGTTTGGCAAATATCACTACTTCCGAAAGCAATGATTAATTGCTTCAATTGATGGATATCTCAATGGAAATCAATTTCATACAAATGTACAATCAACAAGCCATAACATAGAACTTTGAATTTTGATTACAAAGCATTTCATTAGATTTTGCAAAGTAGACATGCTCTAGGTTGATAAAGAACATGAAGGTAGACATTACTTCAAGAGTCAAATAGATGAAGCCTTGTTGACTTTGTATGATTGCGAACTATAATATTATAAATGTCAAGCGTTATAAGAAAACATTTCTATACACGTATACGAATAAATACAAAAACATATACAATTATTAGATTGTTTATAAGTTACTCATTGCGTATTACAGATGTACAATACATGATTGATTGTCAATACTTAATATCAACATAAGCTAGCATGTTGACAACTTGACACAGATGGTCAAACAATGAGCTCCAACCATATGGTCATCAAGTCATCAACCACTAATCAAGATATAGACTTTTGAGTAGCAAAGTTAAGGATGACCCAACAAACCACATGAAGGTTTTCAAATCCAATGACCCACCAATCCCTAAAAAAGGTCCAATCTTGACTAAAATCATAAAATCACATCCACACAACTTTGTGGTTTACATATCTTCACTCAAAAATAAGGAATATATCAATTTAAAATATCTTTCTTTATAAAATTGAACCCTTATGTTATGAAACTTAATAAAAGTTGCTTCTTTTATTTACAATTTGAAAAGTATAGACCCCTATTGTAGACCATCATCTCACCAAAATGAGTCTTTTAGTCCCACTTTCTTTATAAAATTGAACCCATATGTCAATCACTCATATCTTGAACCACTTCTTTTCTAGCCTTTCATTATCACAAGCTCCCACTTTCCCCTACCATTTCACTTTCTCATGTCTTTATTCATTATGCTTTGGTCTCCTTTATGTGTTTTAGGTCAAAAAGAAGACTTGAGTATGTTTAGATATATAGAAAACAACCACCCACCCCATGATTTCCATGCAAAACTTCAAAGGTACTAATCAAAAAGCATTCTTGACTTTAGCATTGAGTTGGGGCATTCTTATCCCTTGGATTCCATACCTAAATAACCTTATACATTGGATGCTTATCTAGCACTAGATCATATAACTTTATTTAAAAAACCATGGTCAATTTTGCTTACTTTATGTTGAAACATCTTTTTCCCATCATCTCAAATAAAAATTCCAATTTTGGGTGCAAAATGTTTGGCATAACTTACTAGCTTTGTAAGTTGGGAACAAATATTCTTGACAACTAAACTAAAACAAGAAAATTTCACCCACCCTCTTTATCAAAATCCCTTTTTCACACAACATATGCACAACCCTTAAAGCATAATGTACAAAAGCCAATGCACATAGAGGAGAAAAAAACTTGTCTTTATCATTCTCACCATTAACTTGTACATTTATGCATTGGAAATCTTTACCTTACATTGGATTTTGACCTATTAACAATTAGAATGTACTACTACAAAGTACAGAATGAGTTTAGGTGAGGTGATTACATCTTTTTTTAACTTCAAATCATGTGATTATGAAATGTACAAGCATGTAATGCATGAGAAATGAGATTGAAATTGAACACAAGCACTGCTACTGCAATACTGACTTGTACATTTCAACCTCTGTTTCATCTTCTTCACCATTTTCCCCCAATTTCGCCCAATTTCTTATGCAAAATTCAACTATAACCGAACCGTTACATTCAAAATCAAATCAAAAACTCACAATTCAAGAGGAACCTGAAACCCTGGGTGAAGTCACCGGAAACAGAGGCAAAAGTCGGGGCTCCGATTCCCTCATCGGAGTATTCGCCGGAGATGGATGCAAGTAAAACCCCTTTTCAGCAATCGCCTTATCTTCTTCTTCAACGTTCAAATTCGGGCTATCTCCGGTCGCCGGAGACCTGTTAAAAAGATCCGACACAAGAGGCGTCACGGGGCTGAGCACCAACGCCGGAAAATTCAGCATCCCCGGCGAGAGAATCTCCGGCGTACCGGGTCTCCGGGGCGACCCGGGTGCGACCGGGTTGATCTTGAAAGCCTTCATGCTGTTTCGCCTCTCGTATAGCCTCGAGGGTTTCTTGTTGGAGCCCGATTTCATGGGGGGGATCGGGTTTTTGAGGTGGGTGTCGGGTCGGGTCGCGGCGGCGAGCTTGGCGGTTTCGGAGGATCCGGTGAGCATTTGGACGACTTTCTTGAAGGAAGTGGTGTCGGCTTGAACGAAGGTTGTTGGGTATGGGGTGTTCGGGTCGGATCTTGTGGTTGTGGTGGTGGTGGAGGGTAGTGGTGGTGGTGAGTGGTGGTGGTTTTCCATTGATGGTGGATGAAGGTGTAGGGTGAGATGGTGGTGTGAAGAAGATGAAGATGAAGATGAAGATGAAGATGTAGAAGATGAAAATGATGATGATGGTGGTGGTGGTGATTGTTTGGTGTTTTGCAATTGAAATTGTGAAGATTGTTTTGTTTGGTAGGAAATGTGTTGGTGGGACTTTGGATATCTTGTGTTGGGCTTTCTCACTCGCTTTGTGTGGAGGGTGAACTACACTTAACTTTGACCGGGTCGGGTTGACCTCATGTGGGCCTTATAGTTGAGTGAACTTGTGGAGCATCTTATTATTATCTTGTAAATGAAATGAACGTTCAGCGAACAGTTCGTGAATTGTTCGTCAGAAAATTCGTTTATGTTTGTAATAAACAAGAAAATTTCGTTCATTTAGTTAAACGAACCAACATGAACAGAGGTTGTGTTCGTTCATTTATGCTCGCGAACGTTCGATAATGTATTCTTTAACATTCGTTTGTGTTTGTTGATGTTCGTTGGTGGATATTATATGATGTTTGTGATTTTAGTTATAAGATTAATATATGATGGTTTGTGTTTGTTTGTTTTAGAAAATTTTGTTTGTGTTTATTAACATTCATGAATATTTGTGTGCATTCATTTATGTTCGTAAACAATTCATGAACAGATTCATTTTCTTAATAAACGAACATGAATAAGAAATCCCGTTCGGTAACAGTCCATAAACAAAATATTTTCTTAATAAACAAACACGAACAATGCCCTGTTCGTATTCGTTCGGTTTGTTTGCAGCTCTAATCATCTATATATGTGTGAGTGTGTTCTATATATTATAAAAAATAGTTGTGAGTGGATGATAGAAAATTGATTACTGCCCACATGTATAATTAGTAAGACATCTCTATTAGTTTCTTAATATTTTTTTGAAAGTGATTGTGAGTAGTGGAGATGGAAAAGATAATGATAAAGGCATAAAATATTATTATTTAATTAAAAATAAAAGAAAAAAGTTGTGATTTATAGTGTAATTATTAAAATGAAGATGAAGAATGGGATGTGAAGTTTCTTAGTTTCTAAAAACATTATGTCTTTTAAGGATCATGGATCATTTATCCTTCAACAAGGGATTTAATGCATCTTTTTTCTTCAGTCCCTAAGGTAAAAGATCCTTTGTCATTTTTGGATATTGTCACGTTAACTATATCTTAGATGCAAGCAAATAAATTAAATAAGGTTATTGATTTAGTAATCAGTGATGTTCCAACTGCTTTCATAGCGAGGAAAAATATATTGAGAGGCATGTTAACTGTCAATGAGAGACTGGGTTTAAATCATCAAAGGAAGCCATGATTTTCAAGTAGACTTTGAAAAAGTTTTTAAATCTTTCAACTGGAACGTTTGTTTATTTGATTCTTAAACAAATGGGTTTACCGTTACTCTTAGTCTTGGAGCATCAGTGTCATAAGTTCACCCAAGATCAGCTGGACACATAACTACTAGGTTTGTACAAGAAAATTTTCTTGCGTGACGTGAAATAATTGGAAAAGAAAGAGATTCATTAACTATGGAATCTGACCGGTTAAATCAGAGAAGAGTTTGCAAGTTTCCATAGTAAATGGATATTATCGTAAGAGTTTCAAGCCTTTATTGGTGTAAGAAAAGAGGATTCTTTGTCACCTTTCTTAGTTGTCATTGCAATAGAGGAATTACATATTGAATTGAAGAAAGCTTGTGACTTGGTATTTTGTATAGTATACTCAACTCAACATATCCAACAATATCTAACTTCAATAAGAGGGTTTGAAGAGGGTGAGATGAGAGTAAATTTTATTTCTACCCTACAAGACAAAAAAGCTACCTGATGGGGGACCCTGGACTCAGAGTATTCTTTATGATATATTTATTCCAAATAACGGATTGGCAACCTTGTTGGGATGATATGGTATGTTTATAAAAAAATCAAACTTATGCAGCGGAATATAAAAACCATGTGAAATACTTTGTCTACTACAAAAGGAATCTCACCGGGAGTCCGGTTGCTGGAATGAAAGAAATCAAGAAAAATGAATAATATTTAAAAACTTTTATTTTTTTTTTACATCTGATCTTGTTGGTTTAGTTGGATCAATTTGCTATCGATATCCACAATAAATCAACTATGAATACATGAATCATCAAAGCACATAAAAAAATAGTATCATTATGTCTAAATTATCAGATTATTGTGTTAACTATCAAGTCATTGTATCAAATATTTTTCATCATTTTATATGTATTTCTCATATTATTTTACATTTAGATAATCTCATGCTATTTTTTCATTCTTTATTATATATTATATAAATTTATTGATATTTTTATCATTATGTATTACAATCATGAGTACATAATGGTGTTATTTTACCAATGTGTTTTGCATAACTCCTAGTGTTTAGAATAGCATAGTTACAAGCATAAAAAACACAATGAGATATCTTATTATGGTATTTTATGTTTTATATTATTTTATATTATTTTTTCATTGTTTTTAATATATTAGATTAATTGGTTGTTATTTTATTATTGTGTTTTACATACTAAAAGTACACAACAATGTTATTCCATCAATATATATTTTTATAATTTATCATTTTAAAAAAACATAATAGTATTCGAAAAAACACAATAACATATGAAAAGACAAAATGAACTGCGTTAAAGATATAATGACAATCATAAATCATACGAGCTGAAAACGTAAAAAAAAGTTGTTTATCTTTTTATATGACAATATTGTATTCGTTTTAAAAACAAAAAAACAACATTAGTTTTAATAATGTAATATTTATCAAAATAATAATGTCATATATAGAAGTTATGAATGTTTAAAGAATTAGAGAACTTGAAAAAAAATCAACAAAACTAGTAATATCTAAACTATCACTCTAACAAACTTTTGTATAATTTGATCTTAATTATTAATTAAAAAGATTGATTGTTAAGATTTTTTTTACATTTTAATATTTAAAACTTTTTTTATTTAAACCTTTATTAATATTTGATACTAAATAGTTTACGTTTATAAGATTTGATTTGGCTAGTTTTAACAAATTTTGAAAACATGGACAAACAAAACCGACCAGTGGGTTGGGTGGTTGTCAAAACGGTCCGCTTTGATGGTTTAAATAGTTATACGCGATGGTTCATGTGATTAGGTCTGATTTTACTTTTGGTCCATAGCGCTCTAAAAATACAAGTTTGGTCCAAAACTTTGCACAAACGTAACAACAAGGTCCCTAAAACGAACGGACGTTAACTTTAACTGTTAAATTTTTTAAAATGACTAAAATTCCATTGTCCACCCATTCGCCAACATCACCATCACCGTCGCACCACCATATCACACCTGTCCACCCAAACCGACCACCCTTCGAGAATAATGAACCAAATCTGCTTGTGCTATGGTATACGATGGTGGTTGTCTGGTATTTTTTCCGAAATCATCTTCCTTTGCAGGAGAAGATGATCGGAAAATATGGGTGGTATGGTGTTGTTGGTGACGATGGTGAAGGTGGTGCGGGTGATGATAGTTGAAGGTGGTGTTGGTGGTTGAAGGTTGAAGGTGTGGTGGTTGAAGGTAGTGCTGGTGGTGGTGGTTGAAGTTGGTACCGGTGGTGGTTGAAGGTGAAAGCTTTAATGGTGGTAGAAAATTAGTCTAAATGGAGAAGAAGAACGGGGAAAAGGGGTAATTTTTGTCATTTCACACACACTTAACAACAATAATTAACGTCCATCCGTTTCAGGGACCATCATTGTTACGTTTGTGCAAAGTTTTAGACCAACCTTGTAATTTCAAAGAGTTATGAACTAAAAGTGAAATTAAACCTAAACAAATAAACCACCCGTGTAATTAAGTCTTTAATCTATCTTCCATCTTCGTCGTGAAAAGAACATAGTGCAGTTTTGATTCTATAAAAGAAATACTTCGGAATTAAAATTAAAATATATAATTCTTTATATGGGCCATGAAAAGTACCAATAAGTGTACTTTGGGGACTCGAGGTGAATTGACGAATTTAATTGATAAATAAATGTTACCATGTGAACCACCATCAAGAAATATAACTAATAACTAACTACTAAATTATATTAGACAATTTGAATTTCACTCCATATGTATATGTTAAATTTGATATTCTTTAAAGAGTTATATACATATGTATACATCCTTTCTTAAGATACATATAAGTGACAAAGCATGCATTTGTGTATATTCTACATTCAAACATATTAGAAATACAAGTACATCTTGACCGCAAAGGATCAAAATTAAAGAAAAGAAAATCGATAGACAACATACAGTTAATCAATGTATAATTGAATCATTGTATCTTATAAAACCAAATTTTATGAAACTTCATTTTTCAACTTAGATTAAATGAATTTCACACACGCAAACACCAACCAATGAACACATACTTTACCTCTTCTACATTTAACAAGATGCATTCAAACTAAGGGTAACCATATCTCTTAATTGTCCTCCACATTTGCATGATTAAGTGATGATATTCAATGAAATGGCTGATTGAGAGGGACACACAAGCACCTCCATAAAGTAGGAGATGTTTATCCGGTATATCTTCAGATTATTCGATCAAAAGTTGTTTGAAAATAAGCATTGTTTTGGTTTGATCAAAAAGTATCTAAACAATTAAGGACACACCTTAGTTACATACCGATAAAAATATGAAATACCTCACCATTATATTCATGAGTTAAAATGTATAACGATCTAATTTTATTGATTTAATATTAATGTTTCAACCAATGTTTTAAACATATTTAAGACCATTGTTAAATAGTTTTCTTGTTTCAACCCATTAGTCGCAACTGATCCGTGGAACCGCTATCCCAGTTCCAACTAAGAAGTGGGAACGAAGCAGTCGAGACTGATCAGGATTTACTGATGGTGACATCAACAGTAAGAACGTCATATTGTTGATAATATCATTAGTTGTTATTGTGCATTATGCTACCAAAGCATCACATTGTGCTCCTTTGCACTAATCATCTACACCATGAAGCACTCCCTAGGGTCCCTATTTGGGTTCAACTATTTATTCTCTATGGAAACAATATACAAAGAGTGCTACTACTTATAAACCACTTCAACTTTTATCCTCGCACTTTGTTTGGGACAAGTTCCCTCTTATTTCTCTTTTAATTTTTGCGGTTTTCATAACTTCAAACAATCAAGTTTGTGCATCGATATTTCATTCATTTTAGTTTTGTTTTGAACATAGTTTAATTTATTGCAAAACCCTCACACAATATAATAAAAACCCAGAAAATAATAATTATATTAACATCAAATACATATAATTGTGTCTAAAATTATCAAAAAAAATACTATTATATAGAAATGCCAATTTTCACTAATTCCCGACAAATATTTTGTATGATACTTACATCATCCACAGAATTGAAACCCCCCAACTTCATGTAGGAAAAAAATTATGTTGGTTGTAAGGTTTGTAATAATGATGAAACCGCACTTTGAAATATCTTTCACTTACATAAAATCATAACATGTAATGACTAAGGATCCACCACTAATGGTGTGTGTTGATCAAGTCTTTGTTTTCAACGTCATAATAAAAACTTTGACCTTTCTACCAGTATAGTTTAAGAGTAGTTGACATGTGATAGATGTATTTGTTACATGATTTGATAGGGTCGGTGATGAGAATTTTAGTACCGTGGACGAGTTGAGAAAAAGATTCTTGGGTTCTAACGAATTAAATTATATAAACTAATTTTTTAAACGTAAATAAATGTTTTAACAATAAACGTAACAAAATCATAGTATTATAATAACATAACGTAATAGCTAACTGATGAAATTTTCTATTCGACTTCGTTGCTAGCACCAGTCTAAATTGGAATTTTTTTTCCTTTTATCCTTTGTTGGCGAAGAATTTAAATTTGGGTTTTTTTTTTTGAAAAGAGCCTTTTAGTTGGGTTGATAAAAACGAGTTATAACTAATAAGTTAATTTGATAATTGGGTTAAACGGGCAATAACTATTTAAAAAACTTATTTTAAAATTTTTTGAGCCCCTAGAGCGGTGGGCCCTGGACGATTGTCTAGCCCGCCCCTTCTCAAGGTCAGCTATATGATTTGATTTGGGTGCATAGTTGACACACATGGGTTCGACTTTTGATCGGAGCAGTGTTTGCATTGTTTCTTCATTTATAAGTTTTGTTGTGTATTCACTTGTTCATATTTTAAGTCTTTTACACCCTCTATGCGCATGCACATACATATACATATACACATACTTATTTATCTTAATCTTATTATTAAAACCGATAAAAAGTCATGTTTAGATCATTATATTTGTCTTATGAATAAGTGGTGGAGATTTGATCATTTATAAAACTTATTATAGTAGTTTCAATCTTGAGTTGGCATTTAGGTCTTGGGATACACTTTTACACTTTTTCACTCAACGTAGGCGTCAACTTATCCCTTTTCACACTACGTTACCATCAATAAAATGATCTGATCTCCCTTCACCCATCATTTTCTCAATTTAAGATCACCCACACATTCACCTCATTCCGGCCACTTTACGCCCGCCAAATTGTTCACGTACGCTCCCCCTCATTCACACCCTTAGCGCGTAGTTGGGAGCGGTATTTCACACCCCTAATAACATCACATCAGTTGTCATGATAGGGGTGTGAGAGTATACCCTAAGACCGTCTTAATGTCTTGTTCACTTGGATATATTTAATACAACTGGTTATATAAACAATCCATTTGATAGGCTGTCAAAGTCATGCATGTTTGTTTATGTTTGAAAATTTTAGTGTATTGTTAACATCAACTATTAATTCAACTTTGACGAGTCAAGGAGATTGAGATGTTTTAACTCATAGTTTTGTAGATGACAAAGAAAAAGTGTAAGTTTGTAAATTTTGGTTATCTCTTATTTAATTCATATATTTTACCTTTTGTGCTTGAACTTCTTGTTAATAAAGACAAAATACTAGATACTTCTTTTCTTATATTATAATTAACAATCATAATTAACTGCCACTAATAGTACCTTGTATTTAAAAAAACTAATAAAAATATAGCAAGGCCAGATCAAGATCATAAAATGTTGGGTTTTTTTTATTTTTTAAACAGCTCTTAATTATTTTTTATTAACAAATTATTTTTACAACTTATATGATTTGAACAATCAGTCTCTTAAGTCTGCGAATGGTTTTTTTCATTATTTTGTTAGTTAATTTCCACATTATTTTAGAGATGATCTGGATAAAAAGGGCAAGTTTGATAAATGAGAGATGTGTGTAAAAGCATCTTGGGTTTTTGAAGAAAAAATAATAGTCATATATTTATAAAAATGTGTTTATTAAGCAAAATCTATAAAAGACGATATTACTCATAACACTCGACATTTTCATTCGAGTGGTGACATATATCCCTTATTTGGTCTATTATATCGGTATGTTATATAACTAAGGGGCTCTTAATCAGCCTCTTAATGGTTCAGATGTCTGAATGGTTCAGCACTTAATGATTCAGACTGTTTGTTTCGCGAGCAAATGTCTGAATGGTTCAGACATTTGCCTCTGAATGGTTAAGCATTATACTAGTGCTGAATGATTAAGAGGTCTAATGTTGAATGGTTAAGACCTCTTATCTGAATTGGTCAGACATTTACATTTGAATAGTTAAACAATGTGGGTGTTTGGCAAAACTAAATAAGTTACTTTTTGATTTTTTTGAGGGGTAAAAAGACCAAAATACCCCTCCAAAAAGTTAAAAAGTCAAAACTTTTGACTTTTTAACTTTTTTGGAGGGGTATTTTGGTCTTTTTACCCCTCCAAAAGTCAAACAGTTACTTTTTTTTTGCCAAACATGGCCAATATACTAGCTCTTAATGGTTCAGACCTCTTAATGGTTTAACACTTAATGGTTCAAACATCTTATTGGTTCAGCACTTAATCATTTAGAAGTTCAAACAGCCTCTAAAAGTGCATATTATGGATTCATTGTTAGATACATGACTTGGTTATTTCTCTCTTTTTACGGTTAATTTGATTTTATAGTTTATTTCATTCTTATTGTTGGCCATTTTCTTAGACACAAGCAATAGACGAATAATTTTTTCTTTATATGTAAAAGTGTAAAAATTATTAATAGGTACAAAAGGTATGCTGATGAATAACTGATTATGTATGCCAACAACTATAACAAAACTAAAAAGACATATGGGAACATAAACAAATGAATAAAGCATCTCTAAAATACTAAATAAAATAGATTAATTTATGTATGTTAAATATCATTAGCCGTTAAGAGAACCTAATTATCATTAGTTTAATAAAATTAGTTGATATTTTTGACTTAGAACTTAATTCTTGGACAAGCTCACCTTGTAATGTACACACAATTATTTACTTTAATCATTGTTTTCCTTAGTCAATAAACAATACTTTGGGTACAAGAAAATTGGACTTTTCTACACCCTAGAAAATGACATCTAAGGTGCTTTGATTAATTACCTTTAAATTATCTTGGTTAATACAACTACGCATGCATAGAGTACAACCATAATTTAACCCTTCCAAAGATACCATAAAATGTTTGTTTTGGTTTAAAAAATAAGGTTAGTAGGTAAAAGACGATTAAATGCATGCATAAATATATTTCACTTAAACTAGACCACACGGCGATTTTTCGCATGTTGATACAAATACGGTACGTTTAACCCAAAATATGTATTTTATTTTATTTTAACATTAAAACTACAAATTTACAACAAAAAGTACAAATGTTAAATGTAGGTAAAAATTTTCATTTCCCTTTTACTTTTTAAAATAGAGCATAAAATGCCTAATCATGATATAAGACATATTCCTAGAGAAGTTATAAAAATATAAGGGCTGAATGGGTTAACTTGTGACTCAGTTAGGCAACCCAAAATCCTGCTTGGTCAACCCGATCACTACACAATGTTTAGCTAACATGTTTGTGAGTGTGATTCAAAACTGTGTAGATTATTAAACTCAAACCTTTAAATACTGTGTTACGTTCATGTTATATCATAAATCCACACCCCTAGCAACAAGTCATTCTGATTACCGTCAGGGGACAGGGTTGAAGGATGATGCCTTGGTGGAGTCGAACCGGGCTGCTGTCGGGGGACGAAGTTCTTTGCATAAACAAATTATAAAAATAATAGTTATAAGAAATTATTGTTTTTATTAAAAACGTTAATTAGTAAACAAGATTGTAACGGGCCAATTTCTAAGGCCCGAAGTCTCGAACCAGTAACGAAAAATGGCCCATGTGACAAGATTAAACTTGGCCCAAACATAAAATTTATTGAGTTGACAACAGGTCTTGTTACAAATTAGTCTAATACTCTATTGCTATTCCTTTTATAAGCAAAATATTTATACCATAACAATTATCAAAACCAAACAACTTATAGATAAAAATAAGTGGTTTATTCTGTTTATTTATCAAGTTGATAATATCAACCAATGTTGACGGGGTTTTTGTGAAAGTCTTTTCTATAAACTTATAACTTATAAAGTTTTATATTCACATTTGACTACATTTATTTTTCTTTAAAATATCATAAATGATTACGCCTTTAAATTGTTTTTCAGTTTCAAAATTCCTGGATGACCAACTGTAAATACATTAAGTTTTCAAACTCACACAAGTACTTATTCACATATCAAAATATTTTTGTTCAGATTTTTTAAAATCCAAAAACCCAATGTATATAAGTATATGAAATAATTTTTTTGTGTAGATTTCTTCAACATCCATAAACCTAATGTGTATAAGTGGGATTATGAGTTTATGGCATGTGATTTCATATAATTAATATTATTGAAAAGTGCAATGTATTCATATATGAATTTATTATATTTGTTATTTGCATGTATATACACATATTTAGATTGTGACTATGTAGTCTGGTATTGACTTCTAATACCCTTTTTGTTAATGCATCATGTCTAGTAAGTTAGAAAACTAGTTTAAATGTCCACCTCTACTTTACGATTTGGGATTTAGGCTATGGTGTTTAGTTAAATTTACAATGGTCTTTTTTTTGGATATATTATGTTATATTGGATACCTGGATAATCCTAATATCCCGAATTTTTAAATTTTGGCTATTCAATATTCGATTAAAAACCGAGTAAGAATTTTAGATATGGATTGTAATCAATCTGAATATCCAAATAAGATTACGGATCGGTTTTTTCCAGATATGATTCGGATTTTAAAATTTTCGGTTTAGAGATTTTTTAAACACCCCTATACCAGTTGACCTTGGGCCAAACTTAACTTTTATCAAGTTGTCATGAGCTCATGATTCATCTAAAAATAATCTATATAGAAAAGTTCACTAAAAAATGATAGGGCCATTGTCGAAGAATTCATCTCACATGTTAACGCACTAAGTAATTGGGTAACAAGTACTTGGTAATCTGACCAGTAATGTATAAGATCCGATTGACCATCGGGTATGAGAAATCATATGTGTTCATTACTATCAACACCAAAAAACTAACAAAATATTTCTTTTAGTTCCCGAACATCACCACTAGCCGATTACTCGTCCACTATAATTTCAAGCACTCAATTTTATCTCAATAGTAATTACCAGACTTGTGCATTTAATCTAAGCCCTAGAGGAAGGATGATGAAGGGGGGCCAAATCAGATCTTAGTTCAATTTATTTGATCCATTAAAATAGAGGCATTAAGGCAACAACGTTAAGGGAACTAAGTGGCTAAAGTATGACTGAAGAGAAAGGCGCCCGAGAAGAAAGGACGGGGGAAGGGTTGCGAATGAAAGAGGACGGAGAGAGGAGAGATAGCGGGGAGGGGCAAAATAGGATGGAGCAAAGAACAAGTAGCTAAAGCCGTCAAGATGAAGGATGCTAGTGGAAGTCAGTGGTGAAAATTTTTAACACGACACAAACAAGAAACAAAAAAATAGGTTTTGGTGTTGTCATATTTAACTTCTTTGATAAACAAATCATGTTTCGGTTGACATGTTTATTAAATGAATCATGTGTCGGGCTATTGACCCGCTTAATTAAACATGTTGACTCGTAAAACTATTTAATTAAACATGCCAATACGACAACTTGTTTACGAGTTTAACCCCTTTATTTCGATTTACGAAACCGATTAACACATGTATAACTTAATCATTACCAGCCAATTCGTTTGACACATTTAAATAAATGTATTAAACGACACACGTGTTTGAGTTATACGATTTTAAGTGTGTTTGGGTTATAGTTGATATTGGGACAAGAGATAAATGTGGCTTCATTTGTTATCAATAGTCAATGTCTATGCTTAAAAAATCTTTTTATATATTAATGATAAAGTTGGTTACATATATTCCTCTCAAGTCAATGATCTTTTGGTCTAACGATTCAAGAGGAAGATAAGAGGTTTTGTTTCTTTTGACGGTTTAGGTTCAAACCTTTTCAGTTTTCATTAACGTATAATTAATAACTTGACATTACAGATTACTAACATGCCGTTCAAAAAAATATTCCTCTCAAATTTTCATTATATTCTCTTGAAAACATCAAATTAAGAACATTTTTTGTCTTTTAATATGAAGAGAGATAATACTACTTACAAAACAAGATAACACAAAATGATATAAAACATAAAATATAATAACAAAATGTCTTATTGTGTTAAGTTTTTTCTGTTTTTCATTATGTTTTCCTAAACACTATTTTGTTTTTCTAGAATAATAGTTTTGAAAAACACATTTGAAAAATAAAATCATTGTATACTTTAAATTGTAAAGCACAATAATAAAATAACAAAAAATTATATAATATATAAAAAATTATAAAAAATAACAAAAATTGATTAAACGTAAAAACACAATGGGGAATATATATAATAAATGATAAATCATATTTAACACAATGATATATTTGACACAATGACCTGATATATTAAATATAATTACCTGACGTATAGGACACAATAAAATTGTAAAAACTATAAAACGACACATGTCAATACTAGAAACCTTTTAAGCCTTTATAAATTAAATACAATTTTTAGTATAATCCCACCCTAATCTTTAATGCGTATGTTTATCTTTGAACGGTTATATATTATCTTATCTTTTCTACTCAGTTGATGTGCATCACAACTAATTACATCAACTTATTATAAACAAAATTTAAATCTTGAAATTTTGTTGAGTTATAAGACTTTTACTCTAAATAACTTCACCATTACACCCAACCCCACGTACCCCCACCCCGCATATACATATACGTTTGTATGTATATCTGATCTTTGAAAATTTTGTGGTTCCAAGACTTTGTCTTTTATTATTTGATTGTGGTGAAAATTTGGTGGCTGCAACCTTACTACACTCATTTTTCTTAAGAAAAATAAAATACTGAAAACCAAGAGGATGATGTTTGTATCATATATCTTATTCGTAAGCAAAAAAACAATCACGCATGCCAACCATGAATTAATTGGTGAATTTTGAGAAAGTTGTTTATACATATTATTATTTTTCATGTATCTACGATCTAATAATTTTTCTTAAAATAATAAGTCAGATTTATATATTACAAATGTAATTGTTTATATATATTACTTTTTCATGTATCTACGATCTAATAAATTTTCTTAAAATAATAAGTCAGATTTATATATTACAAATGTATTTATGTTAATATACAAACATAAAGTAAACATGTGGAATTAGTTTACGTAATTTATGGGTATGGAGGTAGTTTTGTCTTTAAAATAAAAGTATAAACATACCATAATATGATTATTATACTTGACTTCTTATACAAATTATTGATTCAAAACAACAATCACACACACTATACTTTACGAGTACTTTAACGATCCTAAAAACATAAATTTTACATAATACATGATTTGAACTCATGATCCCGAATTGAAGAATATTAACACTTTCGGAACAAAAGGAGAGATTAGAATAAAAGGGCTCTGGCAATTTCGGAACTAGCTTGACTCATTCCACCCAGCAAGTCTGGGGATCATTTTTTGGTTAATTTTAGAAAACAAACCTAAGAGGTCCATGACTGACCTTGTGTTCAGCACATGAGTGAGCGTTACCGCGTATTAAGTGGAAACAGATAGTTAGGGGTGGAAAAGAAATCATATACGTCGATAGAGTGAGAGATAGGTTTCGTACTGCCTCTTAAGTTTAGTTTCATGCCTCACAACAACTACCTCATAAGTGATTATCAATCTGTCTTTAGATCATAAGGCATATACGATCCCAGCTCTTTCAATCAATTTGTTTTTCGTTCCCACTCTATGTGATTTTAACAAATTTTAACTAATTACTAAAAAAATCAGTTTTATGAGTAAATACTTTTTATACAACTAATTACTAAATTTTAACATTCTTCTCTATTTGATTGCACGATAAAGATTGAAAGATCCTATCTTTTCTTTGGAAAATCTTTGAAAAAAGATTTGGCACCTTTCGATTAATCGTATAAAAAGTAGTGACTGGTTTGTTCATCAATGTTGTTTGATTTGTTCCACCATTGGAACTGCTTTTAAAAACTATAGTTAGAATCACGATCTCAAGTTTACCCTTTTTCAATTTATTCAAAGTTTGATTGTTTAATTTTTAGGATTACATGTATGTTTGATGTGCACATTTTGATTATATATCTTGTTTTTGTTGAATCTAGGTTTAGGTTTTGAAGATGGATATGGTTTTCCATTAATCAACAATGAATCCATAAAGATAGAAGATAATGAAGATAGTTTTTATAGCTTAAGTATTATGGTCAGTTAATAATAATAAAATAAAATTATATTTTAATAATTCAAACTAGTAACTATTAGACAATATTAATACCAACTAACAATTTGACCAATTAATTTTAATTTTTGATTTTGTTACCAATAACAGTCCAGATTAATTGTTCGTAAACTTTGTGGCGTAACACGTAACGTTACTCATAAAAATATAAATATATCACTTGATTTTTGAGTCTCCGTCTTCAAGCTACTCAACCAACGACAAACATTACGTTGAATAACTTCAAAAAATAATATTTTATTTAAAAAATGAGTAAATATTTATATTTTTAATTATAATTATGTTTCACGTCACAAGCAACATCAAGTGATGCATCATAAAAAAAACTAACATAGTTAATAAACAGTTAGACTTCGACTGTTATTAGTAACAAAATATAAAGTTACTTTTCAAATTGTTAATTGCTATTAATATTAACCAATAGCCAATAATTTGAATTATTAAAATATATTTTTGAAAAAAGATAGATGGTGTTAGACAATTGACTAAAACGTAAAAAAAAGTTAAAATTAATACGATTGTGGCTAAATCAACAATTTTTCCTAACTATAATTATAAAGAGAACACCGTAATTTACTCTATAACTTTACGTCTACCAACAAAACAATTTTTAGTTTCAAATTTCAATCACTTTGTAAACAAACGTTCCTTTTTTCTTGGGAACTATATAGTTCACTTTGAATTTGAGAAAGATGAGTGGGGACAACGTACATGAGACAAATATTGGCTTAATAAAGAGACACCCATTCTTCATGTGACTAGAAATATTGCATCTTTTTAATTTAATTCTACATTTTTCAATTACTTTTTACATTCTGATGTTAAAGTTTCATCGGAAGTTGTGAAAGAAATGAAGAAATGGTCTCACCCATGCTCATGCTTTCCTTTAGTGAGACATTACTATGCATCATATCTACCTCCATTATTATTTCATCCTCCTATTCAACTTAATTCAATAAAAGTGATAACATGGATGAGTGAAATTAATACATTAAAATGAATAATATTATAGAAATTGGAGTAAATTACTATTTTGGTCTTTGGGGTTAGAGCCATTTAACCTATCAGACCAAAAAGAAATCTTTTGACATGTTAACATTTAACTTATCGTTTCTTAACTCTTTTGGCCCCGGCCCTGACACTAACTTTTTTAACCTTTTTCTATTATGTGTAAGGACATTTTGGTCATTTTCACCTTAAGAACTGTTCATGTAAAATTTAAAGCTGTAGGGTTATTTATGCATATTTTTAAAATCACCCTAATGCTTAAAATTTTACATAAACAGTTAGTAAGGTAAAAATGACAAAATGCCCTTACACTTAACATAAAAAAGTTAACAGAGTTAGTGTCAGGGATCAAAAGATTTAAGAAACGAAACATTAGGGGTTAATATGTCAAAAGATTCTTTTTTGGGCTGATAGGGTTAAATGGCCCTAACCCTAGGGGTCAAATTAATAATTTACTCTAGAAATTATGAAATTAGTTGTTTAGGGTATGTCATATATATTTTTTATTTTTTTTTAAACACCAAAGCAAATGTATTGAGTAGAAAATACTAACAAGATGCTAGTATTTTTATATTTACTTGAAAAATATATCTATGGATATATCAGAAAAGAATTACGTTTGTAGTCATAGATATATGACTTCATTATAGTGTATTTATTTTTACTTGCATGATGGTTTTTTTAATAAATGATGGTGGTTTAAGTATAATGAATGTCTTTAATATCACAAGATTAATCGTTGTTCGTGTTTTGGTTTGTAATGTAAGTACGCATTACTCATATGATGGTGTTGTATAATAATAAATTTCAACTTATTAGAATGTAAGAGCATGAGTCGTATGACTACATGATATTCGGAACAAAAAATAATGTGAGACGTGTAGTTTTTGTTTATGATCATGGGATGTTCATAAACTATGTTAATCCATATATGAATTCGTCATAGATGAAATAATACTAGTAAGTTATTTTAACTTAGATTATCTTTTTTCTTATGATAATATGGAGAATATGAAACTTTAAAGATGACAACAGAGAAATGTAAATAACTTGTATAGCAAAAACATACCAAAAAGATGTAGATATGTATTAAGCTATATAGGCAAACTTCCAGCTACGATAGTCATACATAATTAGCGGATGAACGAACTTTACTCGATCTTTATCTCTCCTGGTCTAGTTTAGTTTCTATATATTTTTGATGATCTTATTAGTTTCTTCTCAATAGTCTAATCATAAATTTTGATATTTAGCTCTTATACTAATTGGATCAAACTAAAAATATATGTAAATGTATATTTGAAGTAACATACTCTAATTTTTTTGTTATTATTAAACTCAACTAATAAAATTATATAAATAACCTTATGTCATGATAGATATAAACTAATTCTAACTTAACTCAAATACCATTTAGACAATCAAATGATAAACTAATATTTATCTATTCTTAACAAACTTTTATTTCACTACCTGATTATTTAATTTGTAAAAAAAATAACATCTTCAATTGTGAATGTATCACGATTAGATCCTTCAAACAAAGTGCAAATGCATTCCATTAACTTCCACAAATTACAACCACCCCCTTTGATAACATCAAACATCTTCATTCTCAAATAGAAATCAAGAACACCTTACAAATTACAATAAGTCCATTACAACATAGGAAGTTCAAACACCCTTAATTAACACTCAAATCTCAAACTACTTTCACGCACATGGAGTTTTCGAAGACGGTTCAAACGCGAACGGGCCGACACTAAACACATCGTAAGGAAGCGGGTGCGCATCGGGGCTCGACAACGGTGGCTTCTTGCTAGGGACCAACAAGGACCCCTTGAGCCCAGCGTGTAGGTCAGTGGGCTCGTTGCATGTAGCCATGGGTGAGGTTAACAGGGCCACTCTGCACCTATGGGACCCATATGTGGTCAAAGTCTTGGGGGGCTTGATGAAAAAGTACCCGTTGTTGTCAGTTGTACCTTTGACCCGAAGTGGGTACTTTGTGTTGTTGCATGTTAACAGCACCTCAGCTCCTGTCATGGTCAACAAATTTCAAATATTTTCATGCATTAGTTACTTGTACCCTGATTGTACATTTGATGGATTGTTTAGTAGTACGGTACAACCCAACATTGCATTCTAGGGTAAACAAATTTGAAACACTCATTTGTATGCATTGTTTACTTGTACCCTGATGTTGTTGTAACTTATAACCTTTATGTTTTTGTTTTTATCCAAGAAAAAGCATGTCGTGGCAGTTGTGCATTGACGGATTATTGACTAGTACGGTACAACCCAACATTGCATAGAAGGTAAAACAAATTTCAAAATTCTCGCTTATATGCATTGTTTACTTGTACACTAATGTTTGTCAATTTGTCATAAGTCATAACTCATAACCATAATTTTTGTTTTTACCCAAGAAAAAAGTTATTGTGGCAGTTGTGCAGTGATTGTTTGTACATTTGATGAATTAAACACTAGTACGGTACAACCCCACAATGCAGTGAAGGTTGTACCAAGCCCTCCATGCATTGTTGTGTTGTCAAAGTACAAAACGGTAAAACCCAACAACGCATTAACCAGTTGTACCCAGAGACCTTATCAACTTGTACGAGAAGAGTGTAAACACCAACAAAAACTATGCTGTGCATTAACAACTTGTACGTTTTGTATCTTTAAACACTTCATGCACATATTAAACTAGACAGTACATCATAACGATGCAACCAGATTCAACACTGCAGTATGCTCATAAGAGTTGTACACGTGTACTATACTTCTCACGCATTGTTGAGTTGTACAGTACAACCCAACAATGCACAGGTTTCGTATCTACAATTCTACAAACACTTCATGCCCACTTTAGTTGCACAGTACAACCACATTCAACAATGCAGTGCGCATCGATGAGTTGTACCGTACAACCCAATAATGCAGTGTTCAATAACCATGCATGCATAGGCAAAGTTTAATATGCATCGGCCATATTTTTTTTGTCAGTAGTGTTAATTTTTAGTCCGTTAGTCTAAAATGAGAGTATACCTTGAAGAGGTTTTGCACCAATGAGTGTATCAACACCCTTATACTTACAAGCTTTACAATACACAACACCCTGAATCGCCACCAGCTTTCTCGGCGGCAGCGGCGGGAGGGCCGGCGCCGGCGCGGTGGTGGGCGGCAGAGCCGGCGGCTGAAGCGGCGCGTGGACGGGAGCCTTGGCGGGCGCGTGGGATGTGGGGGGAGAAGCTAGCTTGCTGTGGTGGTGGTGGTGGTGGGGGTTGGGGTGGTGGTGGTGGTGGTGGGGTGCGGGAGCTGGTGCTGCGACCGGCGCGTGGGACGGCGCGTGGTGGGGAGATTGGGTCCAGCTGACGGTGTCGTCGACGTCGGTGGCGGAGATGAAAGGGGTTAGGAGGAGGAGGAGTAGTGGGAGTAAAACCCTAAAGGCCATTTTTGTGTATGATGGTGGTGGAGAAAGGTGGTGGTATTTATATAGGAGTGAAAGGGGTGAGTGTAAAAGGTGATTGGTGAAACAGGAAAAGTTGAAAATGTTGTAACGGGGTGTTTTATTATTTTACAAAAATAAAATGTTGTTTTATGAATTATGATTTAGTTTATATTTCTAATAGTAAGGTGTAGTTATTATTCATAATTACTTACCTAAAAATCTAACATAAGCTATGAGACAAATAAAAGTACGTAAATGTTATAAATTATCAGGAATTTATGATATAAGTGAGTTTAGGGATTATGTCCCGCCAAAAAACATGAGCATGTGTATAATAGGTTTCTTATTTTTATGTGAACATGTGTTACATATTATTGGGGTGTTTGTGATTGTTTGAGTGACAATTAATGAGGTTGTATCATTCATAAATTTTCTAATATTTTTAAAATTTGTTGTTAGTGAGAGAGTAAGAAAATATAATGATAATAAGATAAATTAATACTATTTTATTGAAAAAAATAGTTTGTTTAATGTAAATATAAAGATAGAAATGACGAACTAATATGAATGTTATTGGAAACAAAAGCATGAAGTACATCATCAAATGATATGCAAACAAATAGTGATACCTATAAAGTTATTCACGCCTATTTAATTGTTGGGTAATGGATTTAAGTGTTCTACCCTAATATTCTTACACATAACTTGTGACTATATACCTAATAACTAAATGACATGTTTTGTTATTTACTCTTTTCAACCAATTATATATTTTCACAATTATGACCGATACATAAAAGAAAAACATGCTTTGGCCATCAAAATAAAATCCAAATGCCACTGCAAAGAACTGCTACATCAGTAAATCAACAATGGAGGGTAAAAAGTGTAAACAGTTGAAGTGATGGGGGTTATTACGTAAGTTTGTGTATGTTTAAACTTTTTTATGGAGTATTGTGCAAGGGCTATATAGGTCAGGAAAAGCATTAATGGTAGTAGTGGTGTGAGGAGCACATTTTGTAGTTTTGCAAACTTTTGTTGCAGGCAGCTTGCCCCTATAGACTATAAACTAGAGTGTGGGGGCATTTTAGGGTTTTCACCACTTTCCAACGGTAAAATGATTTGAAATCACTGTGGTTAATTATCATGTCTGCTACTGTGGTTACTAGCCGTTGAGGCATTATTTTTCCCCTTTCACAAACAATTGAACAAATATACTTTTCAGTTTTCATGTGAAATGTTAGTTTTATATATATATATTTAAAAACTTAACTTTACTACTATTTATATAATCTCAATGATACTTTTTAGGTGATGTAATCCCATCTGAGTCTCAAGCCATCACTGGTCAAAGCATCATCACACCTTTGAACACCAAAAATATCAGATGTATTTTAACGGACCTTGTTTTCAAAACACACAAGTTTCACTGAGTTATGCTTCCATGACGAAAAATGACACAAACCCTGCTTCAATTAGGGGTGTTCAAAAATATCCGAATCCGAAACCGAATCCGAAATATCCGAAAATCCGAAATTCGGATATCCGAAATTTCGGATATCCGAAAATTCGGATATCCGAACTTCGGATATCCGAAATTTCGGATTCGGATTCGGATAGTGATTTTGAGAATTTTCGGATATTTCGGATATCCGAAATATCCGAAATATCCGAAATATCCAAAATATTTTTATAAAAAATTAAAAATATTAAATATTAATTAAATATTTCAGATATTTTTAGATATTTCGGATGTTTTAATAAAACCTTCGGATATATGAAGTAAATTTTAATAAAATCTATTATTTTTTATAAAATTTATTAAATAATACAACTTTTTTTGAATTTCGGATATCCGAACGGATATCCGAATCCGAATCCGGAATTTCGGATATCCGAATTTCGGATATCCGAAATTTCGGATTCGGATTCGGATAGTGAAATTCACTATCCGAAATTTTCGGATATCCAAAATTCGGATATCCGAAAATGAACACCCCTAGCTTCAATCATTCAACATTGCTTGTTTGCAACTCGTAGTGTCACGCACTCATTTTTTGCGTACAAGTATTGGGATTTGGATGTGTAACACACACGTAAACAACGTGATGTGGATTTGTAGAAATACATATACACCTAGACTAGAATTACAAGAAAGCAACCAAAATAGAATAGCCTAAGAAATTTATACAAATGAGAAAATTAGGAGTGTAGGAGATCAACATGAATGATTAAGGTGAGATGAGTTCGTGTAACATGAGAAGACATAAAGAAAGTTTAAATAGTTGATTTTAGTTTTCATAAATATTTTAAAATGACGATTTAATAAGAATGATTAAAGAGAGGTAATTGATTACAATAGAAGGTAAAATAGAGATTTTAACAATTAGATAAACTACGTAAAGGGTTATTGATATTCATACTTATTTTTATACAACACTAGTTTATTGATAAAACCAAAATCTTTTTTTTTCTTTTAAGAAAGTTAGATTACTCTATTTATTTAACTTACAAATAAACTATGGTTTTTAAACTTGTACCTTCTTTTATTAGGTTACAATCGTACTATAAGATCATGTGTTCTATAAGTACCATTGTCTTCTAGATATACCAGTAGTAGTGATAAGCTTTCAATTCCTTTTAATAGAGAAAATAGATTCGAATTCAATTTTCCTCTAACTTTCAACTTTTTAACACTATTGATTCTTGAAGTCCATCTACAATAAAAAATGTGTTTTAGCTGACCTCATTTGTTAACATGATATTGAAGAATCTTATACTTTAAATAACATGTAAAGATTGTAGCTATAAAACATAAAGAAACAATCCTGTAATAAAACATAAAAAATATTGGTGTTTAAATTTCAAGAAAAGAATATAAAGCATTAAAGGCTGTAATCGCACATCAACGAGTAAAAATGCCCAAAAATAGAGTGTGCATCGCACGTTACAAAGAAAGAAAAAAAGAAATCTTTTACATTGAGAATGGCTAATATAGCTCATCCTCTTTTGATCCATCATTTGATGTTTGGTAATTGGTTATAACTCATCAATTTTCCTTGTAGTCAAAATCAAAGGGTCTCAAATTTAATAAGTTAATAGGTATGAAGCCCTCTAATGCAAAATTACAATTTTGGCAATTCGGTAAACTCAGGAACAGCAAAAACCTCAAACAACTAAATCCATAACATATGACTAAACGAACCATTGAAAGAAAGCCAAACAAAATTTTGGGGTCTGCACTCGCAAACATCAGCAGCTGGACAGTAACATAAGCCACCAAATGAGAACCTGTTACAAGTGAAATAGTTATGGTTACAGTCACAATAAGATTCTTAATTACGCAAATGAAGCAGAGCGGTTAACAGGTCGAAACGGGCAACTTTGGTACAAGTCGGGTCATATATGTCACAGCATTTCCTGAAATAACTTATATATATGATATTTAATAAAACCATATCAAAGTCATATTACAAGAATATATTTTACCTCATCAGCCCATTTCTTAGACCAAATACTGATATACAAATATTCATACCTAGATGGCTAGTGACAAGAACATAGATGGTTATAAACTTATAATATCTTTTATAGGATTCCTACCAGTTGGTTCATCAATCAAATGAATATATTGTACAATTTTAGTGTTTCCTGAAGATGAAGTTCAAGATAACTTTATTACAGTGAATCAGTCTAGTTTCAACGTAGCAACTTTTTGCACATGGCATGGTGGGCTGAAATTGTCAAAGGAAACATAACTTTACAACCCATCTTTTAGATCACTATATTTTTCTTATCTACCTAGAATATGAAAAAAATTTTGAAGAAATAATAGCATAACCTGGCTTTATTGTATGTTTAGAACATTTTGTTTTTTTAAATCTCTATCTCAAATAAATGTCTAGCAAACAACCATGAATCTACAAGAAACCCGATCTGCTACTCATATTTTGCAATCACTACACGAAGCTTATTATCGCAGGAAACATAACTTTAAAACTAACGCATTGGTTCCCTTTCACCAATAGAAGCAGAGGGGCGCGCCTCCATTCCTGCATAAGCAAAGTCAGGCCCTCGCTTGGTTTTGTCTAAGCACATATGAGGTGTTTTAAAGGTTTTTCTTTTCTTTTATTTATGTTTTCAATTTCTTTACTTCTCTACTCGCCTTCTTTTTGTTGGTACACAACATATACGTATTTGTGGTCAAAATGTCAAATACATTTAGATGCAATACTAATGAGTATTATAGTTGTTCATTCTGACATCTATATATATTACAAACGTAGATTAAATATCTGTTGCAACTTAGGTAATTATGATGTTATCAAAATTTTGTCATGGTGCCCCCTCATGTAGTGATAAATTTAGCTATCATTTTCACTTAGAGACTTAGTGGATTGTTTGATGCAGCTGACTCAGTAATATCTGACTAAGTCAGAAGCTAACCCAGTTAGAAGTTCTGACTGAGTCTGCATCTGACTGAAACTTGGCTGTTTGATAGTATATGACTGTTGAATGATAAAATCTCAAAATCGCATTTTCAAATCCCCAATTCTATTCTTGAACTTTCTTCAAATCCCCAAACTTACCACTCCAACATCACCAAACTCACCACCACAACCAGCAGCAACTGCTGCTGTCGCTGACGGGTGGAGGTTTGGCCGAGGGGGGCGCCGACGGGTGGAGGTTTGGTCGAGGGGGTCGCGCGGTGGGGGTTCGGCCGAGGGGCAGCGCCCTTTTCCCGGGTCAGCATGTTTTAATTTAAGGTTTGGGTCAGCACCCACGGACCCGGTCAGAACACAACACAGTCATATCAAGCACACTGACCGGCTGACCGAGTCAGCCAGTCAGCCGGGTCAGCCAAAATCAAACAGTCCCTTAGAGTTTGCTTCAATCTGCCAAATATGTATTGATAATGTTTAATAATTATTATTTACAATTTGTTTTCAAATATATTTGTGGGGTAGTATTACTTTAATGCCTAAGTGACAGGTGAGACCTTTGTGCAATTGCGCCTTGTGTACGCCTTGAGCTTTGACTACCTAGCTTCTCACATGGGTTTGGAACACTATCTAAATCATTCATCCTTACAAAAGTAAAATCTAAAATGCTATTCTATAATGGACATCCTACAAAAGATCACAAAGGATACCAAAATTAGCAAACATTTATCAACTCTGCTATATTAGCATCTTGCAACATCAGTCTTACTCATAGCATATATAAGTTAATAAAGTTTACTTAAAGCAAAGCTAGCATCAGAAAGAACTTATTACCTTTCTATGCTTCAGATTTAACCTCTTTGTTTTCCACATCATTTGCACCTCCATTTTCTTCACCATTATCACCACTTTCACCAGGAGGTTGAACCTGTTCATCCTCAGGCAACGGCTCCTCTACATAATCATTCTCGAAAGCATCAGCAGGAACTTCATAAATCCTAACTTGAGGCTTCTGCGGATCCTTCACAAGCACATACTTCCCCTCATTCAACTTCATGCACAAATCCACAATCGCCTTCACAATCCCCCACATATTCGACGTATTCAAGTTAATCTGCCCCGCAAACTCCTTCGGCTTATACCCAACAACAGCCAATATCACATGATTGAAATGATCACGCGGATGAACCCTAGTCACATAACCCAACTTCATCATATCTGCACCAGCCAGTATCGCCTGTGCGGTCCACTTAGCCAACTTGTTCGCGTTGTTCTTCAACTCAGTGGCTAAAACCGCCCCTCGTTGAGTATCCAACTTCCTCCTCCAATCCACACCCGAATACTTCGGATCAAACTCATTCAAAGCATTCACAGTCATAAAAGACTTCTGATTGTTAACCTCCAATACACTCTGCACCTCACACCTAACGACCAACGACACATCATTATCTAACTTCCAACGCCTATACCTATACCCAACCGACGCGACCTCCTCACCTTCACTCGCAAACGGATTCGCCTCCTCGAAACCAACCTTCTTCCCATCCCTACTCAAAACCTGCTGCGAAAAGTTCTGGTTGATATACGCAGCCTCAACAGACAACGAATGCGCCGAATTAATATCATCTTTCGCCTCAGGCAAGGGCTCCTGCGACGTCTCGTTAACCGACAACAAATCCAACTGCGATCCATCTCGCTTATCGAAAAACAACTTGTTTCCCACACGCTGAACCACAATGTCCCAAGAGTAAACCGACCGAGGCGCACACATTAGCGTCGAAAGTATCGAATCAGTAGCGAATACAACCGCTTTATCCTCATTCGCAAGCCTACGAATAACAGGATCATCAGTAGTTGTAACTTTGAAGAAATTACGATTCTTAAACCTCTCCAATCGACGTTCGTTCTTCGGTGTTGTTCGATCGTATGTCTTATCGTAATACTCAATGGAACCACAGGTTAATAGATCTTCAGGCTCGGGGACATTGTATGAGAGCTTTGTGAATGTAGAAAAGGGGATCTGATCAAGCATATTCCACTCAGGTTGAATATCAACTGACGATTTGAACACTGCGGCTTCACGCCTAGGGTTATTACCACCGGATCGATTCGCGTGATAGAGCCGATCACGCCGAGCTCGTTGTTTCTCGGCTTCACGTTTACGAGCTTCGACTTCTTCGTCACGGCGCTGCGGGAGCTGATTACGGTTGTTCTGAAAGCGCCATTTGGGGCCGAACTTCGGCCGCGGCGGCGGTTTGCCGTCGACTAATCGGAAGGTGGAGTTGTCGTCGGCGGCGAAGGAGTCGTCGGTGGTGAAGTCGAAGGCGGAGTCGGCGGCGTTGGTGGTGGAGCGAGGGTTTGGGCGGTTCGGGTTGTTGTAGTTGGACCGGGTCCAGTCGGCGATCCGGCCGAGCTTGTCGGACCGGGAGAAAGGGGCGAAAGGGGTGTTGGTGGTGGTGGTGGTGGATTCCGGTGGCCCCCAGCCGTCGACGTTGAAGGGTACGTCGCCGATTGCGAAGCCGACCATGGTTTTCCGGTGAGTTGGTGGTGGTGAGTGGTGGTGTGCAGAATATAAACCCTAGGTAGGTGGTGGTGTTTTTGGGTTGAAGACATGTTATTTGCTAATGGGCTTGTAGTTCCCTCAGGCTTGTATTATTGGGCCTTAAGTTCAGTTAAAACTTAAGAAGGGCTACAATTAGAGGTGGGCATAAAAACCGGGTTCAAACCTGTCACGGAAGACCCGACCCGGACTCGAATGGGAGTTGTGTCCGGGTTGGACCATTTAAACCCATAGGGTTGGAAAAGGTTTTAAATTTTGATGACACGGTTGAACCCGAGTTGAACCCGGTATTGAACCCGATATTGGACACACACAAAAAAAGAAAAGAAGAAGGGGGGAAAAACTAAACCTGGTATTGGAGCTGGTTTCGGACCCAACCCGACCCTACCCTGGTAGGGTTTTGAAGTATGTGTACCCGACCCGGGTTCATACCGGTTATACCTCAAGTTGGGTATAAAAAAAACCTAGTTGGGCCGAACCCGCTTTATACCTAGTTTCGGGTACATCCTAAAAGCCGAAATGCCCACCTCTAGCTACAATTCTTTTCTCTTTCCGAAACCGGTTCGGGTTAGAAGTTAGAACCAGATTTGATTTGGTTGAGTTCGGTCAAAACCGGTTTGAGGGTGAAACCGATTCTGTCATGGAGGAAGCAGACTCTATACAAATCGATTCGGATAGGGTTGGAACCGATCATTCTAAACCAGATTTTAATTAAAAAAACTATTTTTACTATGTTCTTGCACAGATGAAGAGTGTTTGTGGACATTTTCCATGATACCTCTCTCTATCATAAAAAAATATATTACAAAGACTATCGATATTGTATTATATTTTTAGGGTTAGACATTCATTTATTATGGTACAAAACAAGTTACAGACACTATGAACATATCAAAAGATGATATAAGTATGATTGTTAGAGTAGTGTGCTGTCAATTTGCATGCACAATTACAAAGTGCAAGACAATACAACATAATGGTCACGTATCCCCACCATGTGTGCTCTCTTCATGAAGTTGTTAAATACATTAAGTGGGTAAATTTACCTAACCAACTCTCTCAAGCGTTTTCGGATGATGTGGTTTAAATTTACAAAAATGAAAGGAAAACTTATTCTTTTATAAAAAATATGATAAATAAATCTAGCAAATACAGTGTGATAGTAGTTGTCCTGTCACTTCTTGATAAGTTAGATATCATTTTGACATTTAATTCAATGCATTTGGGTCGCCTAGACTTATGAAAACATGAACTATTGTTCACAAGCATGATAAATTCAAACGCATTTGGGTCTTCTAGACTTATGGTGATGTATGTCCGGTCACCGATCCGTAAAAGATGAAGTTGATCACATGAATGCTTGCACACGTTCCGCACCATCCAGATGCTTTTACCCATGTTGTTATTTTTTGCTAGAGTATGGTTGTTTTTTTCTGCTTTATTTTTATTTATTTCTATTTCTTGTAACGTGTCTTAATGGGTAGTTATTTCTTCATTTACTTTTACTATATGTATCAGTGATATGGAACGAATGAAAGAAGGTGGGGGGGGGGATGGGTTTATGTTTGAAAAACCGAGTATTTATTAGTTAGTTTATCTCTTGAGTGTGAGAGTCAAATTAATTTGTCTTTGTTAGTTCAATCTTGGACACGATATCTTAACCAGATTGGTGCATATGTATCTTAATTTGTCTTTGTTAGTTCAATCGTAGCCCTATTGTTTGTTTCGAAGATGAATCTGTATCCGAAATAAGCCTTAGTTCTATCTGACTTTTAAACTTTACTTATGAACCAATGTTGTTGAGGTCTACACCTATCATATGAAACCATGAAATATTCTTCACAAAAATGATAAATTCAAACACTAAACTATTTGCCCCACCCTTTTCTTAGGTGTCATGACTACACTTTGACAACGACACATAATACTATATCCATAAACAAGACTTTAGATCACCGTCAAAATTAGCAAAACCAAACCTACAACAGAAACCTCATGTTTTATCTAAATTATTATGTTGTTATGATTATAAGGTCCTAATATACAAACGTTTCATATGATAAATCGACACCTTCTTACACGCCTTGTATAGTATCATACATGACGTGTAAAGTCAAAGACATTGAAAATAAAAAGAAAATTTCAAGGGGGACTATCAAAGAGATACCCCTTCCCCCCTTCATATATATACGACACCTATAGAGTTATACGACGCATATAATAAACTTCGACTCTGACTATGAAAAATTCAAAGGGGTTATTAAATTGGTTATACGCATCATATAAAGATATAAAACCTACCAATACGATGAGTATGATACTATACGACTCGTATAAAAAACTAAAGTGTTAATTTAGAATGGGAGGCCTAACCAGTCTCTTATTTTATATTAAGTAGAGTTGCACACAAATTAAACTTCATGTTGAAAACCGTACAGAGTTGAAAACAGAAATCACTGGGACCCATGAACAATCTACACAAGTCACATACAATGAATATTATTAATATTAATATTATTATTAACCCTCATTGTTAACAAGTCAACTACCACCTCTCACCTTTCATCCTCAATCCACCACCACCACCACCACCACCACCACCACCACCATCACCACCACCATGAACCACCGCCGCCACCACCACCTCCTCCTCCTCCTCCTCTTCTTCCTCCGGCCACCACCGTCCTCCGCCGTGGACTTCCTCATCAACACCTTCAACGCCACCACCGTCTCCCTCTACGGCAACGCCACCATCCAATCCAACACACTCACCCTCACAAACTCCACCCCTTCTCAAATCGGTCGAGCCCTTTACCCCCTCAAAATCCCCACCAAAAACTCATCCTCAATCATCCCCTTCTCCACCTCCTTCATCTTCGCAATGGCCCCTTCAAGAAACGTTCTTCCGGGCCACGGGTTCGTCTTCATCTTCACCCCCGTCACCGGCATCAATAACACCAATTCAGCACAGAATCTTGGGCTTTTTAGCAGAAGGGTTGATGGGAATTCGAGCAATCACGTGTTTGGAGTCGAATTCGATGTGTTCAGAAACGAAGAGTTTCGAGATATCAACGATAATCATGTTGGGATTGATGTCAATTCGTTGACCTCTGTTAATGCATCTGAAGCTGGGTATTATCAAGATCAAGATGGGGGCTTTAGGGTCTTGAAGCTTAACGATGGTAGAAACTATCAAGTGTGGATTGATTATCAAGATTCTGTGGTGAATGTGACTATGGCTCCTGCTGGTGTAAAGAAGCCCACCAGGTGTTTGATGAATGTCCCCTTGAATCTTTCTGGTGTTTTTGAGGATGAAATGTATGTGGGCTTCACTGCTTCCACTGGAACATTGACTCAAAGTCACAAGATTTTGAGTTGGAGCTTTAGCAACTCGAATTTTTCGTTGAGTGATGGTTTGGTTACCGAAGGGTTGCCTTCGTTTGTGCTGCCTGGTGAGTCGATTTATCGGTCCACAGGGTTTGTTGTTGGGTTGAGTTTAGGGGTTTTCTTTGTTGTGGTGAGTTGTGGTGTTGTTGGTTTCATTTGGATCAGGAGAAAGAGGAGGTTAGCTAAGGAGAAAGCTGAAATGGAGGATTGGGAGTTGGAGTATTGGCCTCATAGGATTGCATTTCAAGATATTGAATTGGCTACAAAGAGTTTTAGTGATGAGAATGTGATTGGGATTGGTGGTAATGGAAAGGTTTACAAAGGGGTTATGGGAAGCTCAGAGATCGCGGTAAAACGAATCAATCATGATAATAATGATGGCGTTCGCGAGTTCTTGGCGGAGGTTTCAAGTCTTGGGAGATTGAAACATAAGAACTTGGTTGGGTTAAGAGGATGGTGTAAGAAAGAAAAGGGTAGTTTGATCTTGGTTTATGATTATATGGAAAATGGGAGTTTGGATAAGATGTTGTTTGATTGCAAAGATGATAACAAGATCTTGAATTTCGACGATCGAATGAAAATCTTGAAAGATGTAGCCAACGGGATTTTCTATCTACACGAAGGGTGGGAAGCGAAGGTATTACATAGAGACATCAAGTCGAGTAATGTGTTACTTGACAAAGACATGAATGCAAAGTTGGGTGACTTTGGGTTGGCTCGTATGCACCAACATGGTCAAGTGGCCACCACAACTCGGGTGGTAGGAACCGCAGGGTACCTTGCACCCGAGGTGATCAGGACAGGCCGAGCCTCAACACAAACAGACATGTATAGCTTTGGGATTCTAGTTCTTGAAGTTATATGTGGAAAAAGACCAATAAAGGAAGGAGACCCCCCTTTGGTCAATTGGGTAACTGAGTTAATGCAAAAAGACAAACTTTTTGACGCGATAGACGAGAGGCTAACACCTAAGGATGCACTCGACCGTGAGGAGGTTGAAATGGTGCTATATTTGGGACTATTGTGCGCGCACCCGGATGCAAAAATGAGGCCAACAATGAGACAAGTTGTTAAGACTTTAGAAGGCAAGAACAAGAATGAAGTAGATGAAGGTGAAGGTGTAGAGGAAGATATGGAAGTTCACTTGTTAGAAAGGATGAAATCTCAAAATTTATGGTCAAAGTATGCTCAAATACTAAGTTCAGGATCAACAACATTCTACACACATCCAACATTTGGGGATATTAGAAATGGGATTTCTTCTTCTATGTCAATTTCATCATCTGATATTGTAGAGGGTAGATGAGTTGGAAACTGTATAGAAACACAACACTTGAAAAAGATTGTTTTTTGTTTGTTTTTGTGATATGGGTTTGGCTTTGTTATGTTATTAATTCATTTTTTTGGGTATGTTTATATCATGTGTAAATTTGTTTGTTTAGACACATATAAATGATGTATTGATGTAAATAACTTCTTGAGGTTTTATGTAAATTCGAGTATACACTTGTTTTCTCTTTGGTGGAATATAGTTTCCGTTATATTTTAAGGTAAAGACTCGTAATGACATACACTTTTGATACACATTTGTTTATAAATACTTCAACCGGTACCTCTTGATTTGGATCATCTTCGTACTTTAAAAATCTGTTACACAAATGACTTTAAACGTGACATATGTCAACCAATATGTTGCTTTTATAATATCACATGAAAAATATAATTAATGGAGGGTTTGTTCAGTCAAACATTTGATATTAACTAAAAAGTTGTAGTTTGAACAAATGTGATGGTTTGGACATTTGTTTTGGACGCAACTATTGAAAGAAAAATCAAAGCCGTGTTAGGTCAATTATTGATTGTGTTAATATATTTAATACATATTGGGGCTACGTCATACACATGCATACGCATTAGAGAGAATTACATATATCTCTCTATAAACTTCATCAATTACATATATATCCAACTTAAATTTTTAATTACATATATCTCATTGTAAAACTTAGTAAATTACATATATACCCAAATTAAAAGTTTAATTACATATATCATCTTCTAAAACTTAGTTAATTACATATATACTTAAACTATAAGTTTAATTACATATAGCCGATTTATTAAACATAAATATTACATATTTACCCATTTTATTACTTTTATTACAAAAACTTATATAATTAGTATTTTACTCTTATTTTTATTAAATATAAAATCATGTTTCTTCTTCTTTACTTGCTTTTCGAGTTTTGATTATTTATTAATATTTATGTACTAAAGGTTTTTATGTTCTTTTTGTTTTTTTTTACCTTTTTATGTTAAATTTTTCGGTACATGTACGAGACACTTTCATTCTCATTATGCAACATAAAATTATGTGTTCGGATCATCTTGTATAACGAGACTGGAAGTGTCTCGTACAGAAACCTAAAAAAATTGGTATCAAAAGGTAAAAAATAAAAAGAACATAAAAACGTTAGTATAGAAATATTAGTAAATAATCAAAACTCGAAAAACTAGTAAAAACTAAAATCATAATTTTATTGTTTTTTAAAAATAAGAGTAAAATACTAATTATATAAGTTATTTTTAATAAAAATAATCAAATGAATAAATATGTAATATTTATATTTAATAAAGCAGATATATGTAATTAAACTTTTAGTTTAGGTATATATGTAATTAACTAAGTTTTAGAAAGAGATATATGTGATTAAACTTCTAATTTGGGTATATATGTAATTAATTAAATTTTACAAAGTGATATATGTAATTAAAGTTTTAAATTAGATATATATATATAATTAATGATATTTTTAGGGGGAATATATGTAATTATTCCTATGCATTATGCATACATACCTGAGCCTAGAGATGCACATTTTGGGTTTTGGGCCGGACCCGAAACCGGGTTCAAACCGGGTTGGGTCCAATCGGGTTTTTTTTTGTACCCGGGTATTGGTGAACCTGGGTACGAACCCGGGTCGGGTTCACTTGCGGGAAAACCCTACCCGCCATACCCGGGTAGGGTCGGGTCGGGTCCGGAACCGGGTACAATACCGGGTTTAGTTTATTTTTTCTAATTTTCTTTTCTTTTTTTTATGTCCAATACCGGGTTCAATATCGGGTCCAATACCGGGTTCAATTCGGGTTTAGACCGGGTCAGGTTCGCTAAAAGACTCAAAAACTAAACCCGGTTCCAACCCAACGGGTTCGAACCGGGTATGCCTCCCATCGGGTTGTACCCGAACCCGGGTCCGGGTCGGGTCTGTACCCGGTTATTTTGTGTATCTCTACCTGGGCCAATAGTAAGTTCAAACGAAAATAGAGTAAAAGCCCAACAAGGGTTGTGGAAGCCTGAAGGCTGAAGGTGGCTAGAAGCCCTGCTAGAAGATTTAACAAGTTGACTAATATTTCATGACAATAAAACTAATATTGTATTACTATTAAACGACAGCTTCTGAATGTGAGTAGTTGTATTGTAGCTAAATGTATAATCAATGTTGTATGTTATACAACTCTTATTCCTATATATACACACAAGATAGGGTTTTTGTGTGATGCTTTTGGTTGCCTCTTTTGTTACCCGTCCCTTCTTCTTCTTCTTCTTCTTCGATGTAACTGGCGGTGATGATGGAGTTGGTGGAGCCCGTAGGTGTCACGGCTGTCGTTAACCTTTTCTTGCCTCTTCCCTGAACCTCTTTTATTTTGCGATGATGATGATGGTGGCACATCTGAGTCAATTGGTTAATTTGTTTTTGTTTTTTTAATCTTTTTTGTTTGTAGTGGTTGTGTTTGACAATGGTGATGGGAGTGTTCCTGTTGGTGGTGATGCTTAACAGTTTGATGATTGTGTTTTGACATCTGTTGTGGCGATGATGGTAGCGTACTACTTGGCACGACAACTTCGATTGCAGTCGTATAGTTATCTGAGAGTGTTTGCTTTCCGATGATGATGAACATAGCTAATCTAGGTCGTTTTATCTATTAGTTTTTGTTTTAGCAGTGGTTGTATTGTTGGTGGTGCCTGTTTTATTTGGTGTCGGTAGTTGTATTGGTGGTGAGGTCTGTACAATTTGGTGATGGTTTGTTTTGAAACGATGATAATGATTGCAGATCTAAGTCGTTTGATTTGTGTGTTTTTGTTTTGAATTACTTTTGTTTGCGATAGGTACTCAGTATAGTGTTTGATTTGATAGATGTCGGAACTGTTTGGTGATGAATTTAACTTGAAACCGCATTGGGTAATGTCGTGTATGTTGCGTCTGCAAGGAACGACAGCCAAAAACCTAGTTAGAATATATTGGGTAAAAGCATGTGTAACAGGGTATGTCTATCTTTATACAACTTACACTTTAATATATCAAGCTAATGGATTTATGTATACTATTTGTTTTGTATACGACTTATCTAACAATATATTAGTTTCTTGTCAATAGCATTTGTTATTTGTATAGTTATTGTGTTATAACAGTCATTATGCTTTGCTGTAATTGTTATTTGTCAGCTGGTGTGTTACAAGTAAATTTTGATAGCAATCGCATACATAAATGCAAAAAACCTAATACAACTCGTAATCAAGTACTTCTATTTTTTTCCCGCTTCATTGATTTTGAAACTTTCTTCAAGTTCATCTCTTGACTTTAACAAACTAGGAATTATGTTCATTGATCTTTGACACATCTGAGGATCACACCATCCAGTAAACACAATAGTTTGACCCTTGAATTACAACCAAACTAAAGTTTGGATCAAGATGAAGAGAAATTACAATTCAATAAAGTTCTTACATTAGCTTGCTTGTAACACAATCACACAAACAAAACACCATCTTTGTTCATATGGAACCATAATAAAAATAAGGGACGATGGCATATCTACCCTTGTAAAATAACTTAATTACATATTTACCCAATTCAAAATTAAAATTGCATATATCCTCTCTTTTAATCTTTTTAATTGCATATTTACCCAAATCACAACCAAAATTGCATATATCCCCTTTCTTAAGAAAAAAGTTTCAAATTTACCTATTTTGGTTTATTTTAATTAAAAATAAATTATAGATCGACAATGTTACCTTTGTCTGCATAAAAATGTTAATTTTTTTTAATTCATATTCACCCATTTTTAACTTGTTTTTTTTCTTTTTACATTTTTTAAGTGTTTACTGTTTTTAAATCATCTTTTGCTAATGAGTTTTAGTTATTTCTTAAAATATTTTCCTTTTTGTGGTTTTTCTAATAATTTTATTCGTTTGTGTTGAGTCTATTCTTTTGTCAAGTTTTTAGAGTAACAATAATAAAATGCAATACAAATATCAAACTTTTAATTTGTTACAGAACTAATAAATTATGACAAAAACAATCACAAATAGTCATGAGTAAAATAGTAATCTTATAATTTGTTATTAATAAAATGCCAGAATAAGTTAATTTAATATTATTTTTATCAAAGAAGGGTTTATATACAATTTTAATTTTAAGTTGGGTAAATATGCAATAAAATAGATTAAGGAAGGGGATATATGCAATTTTGATTTTGATTTGAGTAAATATACAATTAACAAGGTTTATAAGGGTATATATGCAATTATCCCTAAAAATAATGAAAAGACAAAGGAAGAAGGGGAAGATAAACTCTGCTCTCGATCAATTAAATAAGTCTTACCAAGTAAAGGTTGAAAATACCTTTTTGCATGTGGAGATGCATATGCCAACATTAAACAGTTAACATATAGATGTTAGACAAAAGATAAAAAATGATATAATTTTCAGGAAAAAAGAAGTTCGAGTGTAATTTTATTTTAAAGGACATGTTTCGCACTTAGTTTAATTAACAAAAGATAACACCTGTAATTTACTTTTATATTAATAACAAACCTATACCTTAACTATTACATTTGGAATTTAGAGCCTTACAAATATGATTTTCATAACAATCAAAGAAATATATGATTATAGAAGATAAGCATGAAGACTATTATAAACAAGAGTATAATTATGATCATGACTATAATCACAAAAATGCCCTTAGTCCCCATTTAATTATTATATCCTTTGATTATCAAGAATCTTAATTATTAGTTAATTCAATTATCCTCTACTTACACCCACACAATAACATCCATATTACCCAATTGGTGGCATCTTCCCATCATACGACACGTAACAAAGGTACAACACTAATAATATCCGTGCGTACCGTATTTGATTCCACAAACCCACAAGCAAAAAAGATTTAATAATTTTCATATTCCACCTCTACTTTTCAAATAAACACTAATTAGGACCCTAGGCATATAAAGGTACAAATTTGACCACAAAACATTACATTTTATCATGTTAGAGAGACCTAGCAATGATTCGAACACCCGCACACTCACAATTTGTTAATTAAAAAGATAATTGTTTTATGTTTTATATAGGATATAAATATTGATTACATGTAAAGAATATCTTTCCGTTATATAATGATAAAAGAATCATTATATGACATATAATTTACTATAACTTTATGGTTAGTATATTAATTATAAAGGTTGAGAACTTAAAAATAAGTTTCAAAAATATTAATTAGAATTGAATAAATAGAGACCATATAGACAAGAATTATATGTTTGATGTTTTAATTCATAGTTGATTTACAATAAAGTAGTTTTTAATTTAAATTGAAGATTAGATATAGAATTAACTTTAAAGCTTACAAGATAAATAAAGAGTTTAATAGAATAACTTATATAGTAAAGGTAATCATTTCAAACTTCCGCTTTCAATTTAAGTTTACGTAACACTTTGATGAAAAAGATTTTTTTCGGATGACATGTTAGAGCTTCTTTGATAACTCGAAGATCAAAGTAGTATACGTGTTCATAAAATACAACTTGCAATGTGTTTGTCCTAGAATAAGCATATACCGAGTTCTTATAAGATTAGAAAAAAAAACTCATTAACAAACCTGCTACATGATGTGTAAAACTTAAAACCTTAAAGTGCTTCATATTTAATTTATTTCTTAGCAAAATCATCAACGTACCTCAATTTAATCAACTTGTAGTCTAATTTGTAATAATAAACGATCCTCTCACTTTCTTTACCGTATATAACTAATATAAAACATTAGAACATTCAATGGTTATTCTACACCCACCCATGAAAACACATTTATTAGATATTCTCTTATCATATGATCATTAAAGTTGCAAAAACTTATCAAACAAACATAAGATTTAGTGATTTACATACTTTCAAATACACAAACACTTATAGTGGCGAAAACATATATTTCATTAGGTTGGGCATATTTAGTCATCTTTGTGAAACTTAAAGGATTGAATGACAAAATGGGCAAGAAAAAAAGAGAACTACTTTTCTTTTGGCTTTAAGAGTTGTTCCGTACCCCAATTCTGTGATTGTGACGCTAGCATCTCTCTCTCTCTCTCTCTCTCTCTCTCTACCAATCTATATATACAAATTATGTATGTATATTATTCTCTTTATTTGCTTTAAATAATATTTTCCCATCCTTTGATTGTTTCCTTTTCTTGACTTTGTAGAAACATTAACCAAGGGAGGCCCCATCCACCTTCCACCATCATCACCACCACCACCACCACCACAACCACCGTCGACCACCGGGTCCACCGAATCATCATCAACTCACTACTCACCATCAAGATTTGAGATAAAAATCAAATCTTTCTTTGTGGGTAATCAAGAACACCAAGAAAACAGTGTGTATGTTCTTGAATTTCTCTCACCCTGAAAAAGATTCTTTCTTGGTGGGAGAATAAGATGGTGGAGATGTGATTTGATTTGAATATTTGATTTAATTACCAGAAAGAACATTTTTTTTTAAATTTTTTAGGTCGTAGATCCTCTGGAAGACATCAAATTATATGCCCTTTTGGTAAGTTTTGATTTGATGGTTTGTTTTTGTAGTGTTTTGGGGGCAAATAATTGTCTCTATCCATGACTGTTTCTTGATTTATTTATTTAATTTAAATGAGTAATTATGATGTATTTAATATGTTGATTAGATTGTTTGTTTATTTATAGTTTGTGGGTTGTTCAAGCTCGAAGGAAGGTGTTGATTGACTTTTGATGGTCAAAAGTCTTCATCTTTGATCCAAAGTTTGTTGATTTCACGATGGCTTGATCTGATTTATCAAGATCTGTTTGCAGAGGTTAACTTTATCCCCAATTGATCAAAGGTACATCCAATATTCCAATCTGATTTTGATTGTGTTCTTGAAGCTTTAAGTCAAATTTCAAGATTTCTTGAAGAACTATTTTGTAATTGATGATATGAGATTGCTTTAACATAGGGTATATCTGTATATTTGATTCATCAAGATCTGTTTGCATATAGGTTTAATTTATCCCCAATTGATTGAAGGTACCATCCAATCTGCTTTTGTTGTGTTCTTGAAGCCTTTAGTCAATTATCAAGATTTCTTGAAGAACTATTATGCAATTAATGATATGGGGAATATCTGTATATATGGAGTCATCTTGTTCATAGAATCTCGTTGTTCTTGATAGTACGAAAAGCCGTAGTAGGGTAGTTTATCTTTGGGGCAAGAATGGAAGACGAGGCTAATTCTTGGATTAGAAGAACAAAATTCTCTCATACAGTTTGTCATAGATTAGATTCTGCAAGATTAGCCTCATATCTAGATGTTGAACCTATTCGACTCTCGGGTATAAAAACTAGACCACCAAAAGCTATTGAAGACCCTAAACCAGTTGAAATCCATACGAACCCTGTTACAAACAAGTATAGAACCGTAACCCCACCACCCAAAACCACTGTTCCCGAGACCTTTAAGGAAGCAAGGTCTAGCACAAAACGTTTCTCGACTCCACATCCTCAAAGGGTAGAAAGTGAAAAAGGGTATAAAGGGAAGAAAACGTTTCAAAGAAACATGACGGCGGTTGATTTGTGGTCTCCCCAAAATGGTATGGCTAGTCCCTTGAAGCAGTTTAACTCCATGAGAATTAGTAGTAAAAGAAAGATGAAAAGGGATTATTCTTGGTCAAAGTTGTTTGATCATGGCGGAGGGAAAGTCAATTCGGTCGAAATGGTTGATGATTATATGGTTGATCTTTCGAAGCTTTTTCTCGGTCATAGATTTGCTCATGGTGCAAATAGTCAACTTTACCATGGAATCTATAAGGATGAACCAGTTGCAGTTAAGATCATTCGGGTTCCTGATGATGACGAAAATGAAGAACTCAAGATTCGACTCGAGAATCAGTATGCAAGAGAAGTCAATCTTTTGTCTCGCCTCCACCATCAAAATGTCATTAAGGTATGCTTGCGGTTTTATGTTATATATCACAATGCAAACATGGTGTTTGGGACATATATATGATCAATTTTGAGTCTTTTGCTCTTTTGATTAGGATTATGATTATTTAGACTCAGAATAATTAAATGTGGAAAATCTAGTTAAGGGTGTTTCGATGTGCATTTTGTTTCGGGTTGTGTGACGAATCGCTGTTCCTAGTATAACCTTATTTAACTTTAGTGTTTAGTTCTTAATCACCAATCTATTTTTCGCAGACTGTTCATTAATAGCTATCATTAACAGATAATATTTTTTGTTCTGGTAGTTTGTAGCTGCCTGTAGACAACCTCGGGTTTTCTGTATAATCACCGAGTACCTCTCAGAAGGTTCACTAAGGGCATACCTGCATAAACTCGAGGATAATACGGGAAAAGAGAAAGAATATCTTCCGTTAGACAAGCTTATCAAGATGGCGTTAGACATTGCCCGTGGGATGGAATACATCCACTCACAAGGGGTTATTCATAGAGACCTCAAGCCCGAAAACATACTAATAAACGAAGACTTCCAGCTTAAAATAGCCGATTTTGGGATCGGTTGTGAGGAGGCGTATTGTGACTTTTTGGCAGATGATCCTGGAACGTACCGTTGGATGGCCCCCGAGATGATTAAACGCAAATCCTACGGTCGGAAAGTTGATGTGTACGGGTTTGGGCTCATTTTATGGGAGATGGTAGCCGGGACTATACCGTATAAAGATATGACTCCGATACAAGCTGCATTTGCTGTAGTTCATAAGGTAATATTTCATTCGAAGCAACAGAAGCACATCCAAACACTATCTCCAACGTTCTATTACTGTCTTATTTTAATTACTAGTTAGGAAACCGTGTATTATACAGGTTGAATAAATGTTTTTCAAAAAGATTTATTCAAAATTAATGAAATGAAATTTGGATAAAAGAACTCCTTTCGAATAACGTAACGATAATTTGATTGGAGAGGAAAATAAGAAAACTATGATTTGATTGCGGAGTAAAATAAAAAATTAAAGATTTTAATAAGTAAATATCAATAGAGAGGACGGGAAATAATCTTGAGAATGCATAGAAACGTGACACGTGTCTCAAAAGTCAGTCTTTTATTATGTAAAGACGTTATAAGATTGTCATTAAATATTTACCCTCGAAATTATTTTTATTGGCGTTTTTCAGAGTCTACGACCATCTATCCCAAGTAACTGTCCTCCGGCAATGAGAGCATTAATCGAGCAATGTTGGTCTTCTCAGCCCGATAAAAGGCCCGAGTTCTGGCAGGTGGTGAAGGTATTGGAGGAGTTTGAAACAATGGTTGTTCGCGATGGAAAGTTGAATCTTTTACAACACCCGACGGATCATAAAAAGGGGCTTCGCCATTGGATTCAAAAACTTGGGCCTCATCATCATCATCATCATCAAAAAGATCATCATCAACAATCGAACTCGCCCATTCCTAAACCCAGGTTTTCATGAAACTTTTTTGTGATGTAATTATACAAGCGCCTGGTTCGTCATCTGTTTGTGTTTTGTTATGTGAATTATTAGCTTTTATCGAGTTCATTGTTGTTAAAGATTGATTACAGAAAGCTCAAAATGTATCGATTTGAACCGTGAATATGATTCTGAGTTCGTGTGTCTAGAGATCAGATTATGGTATTTAGAATGTTGGTAAAATCTATTGCTAACTTGTTGAACCTCAAATTGACAATCTGTTACTTGATTGAACTTGCTTGTTGTTTCAAGTTAGGAGTCCGCCGATCAAAAGGTTGTGGATTTTAGTCTTGCTCTTGACAAGTTTCGTCAAGAAAAAATGTAGGTGTTTGCTGTTAAATAAATAATCCAGTAGGGTAGTACATTCTCCTAGTGGTAGAGTAGGTGGTGTTGTACTAATGGTTTATGGGTGATAGCAACCCATGACCCACATGACCATGTACACATGAAACAACGTGATGGTTCTAATTACGTTTGTGGGTAAAAATGTTCACGGGTCGAAACTTGATCAAATGGGTCATGGGCTTTATGGATCCGTCTAGAATTTATTTTTGGGATTGATAGGTTAATAATTAGGTAATCAAATATAATAGAAGCATTCAAAGCATAAATCAAGCAATGTTTGATATAAGCTATTAGTTTTGATTTTTTTAATGATTAGGAGTTATTTACTAATGTGTACCAGAAAAAATATTTTTTTTGTTCTTCTTGATAAGATTACGTGAGAGTGTTTTTTTACCAATTGTTATTGTGCCAATTGTGTATAACAATTGGTATCAAAGCGGTGTGAGATCAAAAACAGGGAAAGACAAGTCACTTCACCAGAAGGTTGAATAGCGGAACAACAACTTGATATGATTCTAATCAACCCCTAATCATAACTAAATCGCAACCCTAATCGCATCGATCATCCTGTTTTTCTTTGTTGCCTAGGATAAGAACGGAATAGTTAGGTTAGGCTTGTTCTTTTGGCAGGGAATTTCAACCAGAATTGTAGAAAAAAACAGACAGGAAGAAACCTTTGGATCTAGTCTTGTTTAACGGGTGAAAGAAAACAACAAAAGCAGGTGGCTTTGTTTTTCTTGATCGGTAGAAGAATGCTGTTGGGGCTGTCCAAAAAAATAAAAATGGCAATGATACCAACAAAGGAAGGAGGTTTAATGTGCTATCAGTGTCAGCTTTTGACATCTACAAACTATTCGGTGTGGACAATTAAAGTGAAGGCAATTATGGATGCAAATAGAATATGGGAGGCTATAGAACCACCAAGAGGTACTGATGTTGATTCAAAAAAATCCAAGATGGCTCTTGCATTTTTGTTTCAAGCCATCCTGGAATAACTTGTTTTACAAATGACATCTCATACGGATGCAAAACAAGTTTGGGAAGGGCTGAAAACAAGATTTTTGGGAATGGATCGAGTAAGAACGACTAGGCTTTTAACGTTGAGGAAGGAAATCAAAAGCTTGCACGTGAAGGAGGATGACTCGGTAAATGTTTTTGCAAGCAAATTGAGTGGGCTAGCCTCAAAAGCAAGGAGTCTCGGGTCAGTCATTGAAGAGAAGGTTTTGGTGAGACGGTTGCTCGATGTTATGCCCAAGTCATTCTTTCAAATCGTAGCCTCAATAGAGCAATGCTTTGATCTGGACATGATGCCATTTGAAGAAGATGTTGGAAGGTTGAAGGCATATGGAAAACCCATTAAGGGACTCAACAAAAAAGAAGAAACTCATGGGAGATTAATGTTTTCAAAAAGGGAAAAAGACAAAAGCAGGAATGTGAGCAATGTGGTTGTGCAAGTTCAAACCAAGACGACTTTAGGTGTGGTCGAGGAAGAGGTCGGGGTCTCTTAAAAAGGTCAAGATGGTGAATGGTTCCAACGGATTAAAAGCCACATTAGATGCTACAAGTGCGGTGTGCTTGGACTTTTTCTAAATGAATGTCCAAAGTGGGATAAAAAAAAAACAACGTTGCTATGAACAACGAAGTGCACAAACCATGATTAGGGGGGTGTTGAGGTTCTAATCATGTTTGTGGGTAAAAATGCTCATGGATCAAAAGATGATCAAATAGATGGTAGGAGTTATTTATTTTCTTATAAATAGATTTTAGGAATAAGATGCCTATTTTATGATTAGTAGTTATTTATTTCCTTATAAATAGATGGTAGGAATAACATACAAAATACATCAAAAAATATTTTCTTTGTTCTACTTAATATGTTTTTACCAATTGTTATTGTGCCGTGTCTAACACAACATACCACCCATGTTTTATTTCTACCTTATTTTAGTATATAGTTCTGCATTTTATTCTACTAACTATAGGTAGTGGGCAAGAAATTCTTTATATCAAGTTCTATTTGACAGTTTCTTTGAAGTGTAAGTTGCTCTATGTATTGTTTATAGCATGAATGAAAAGCGGGTAGTGTTATATGATTTAGTTCTTTTTTGTTTACGAGTAATGGTTTTTGTTTCATTGCTAATATAAGTTTGACCCCTCGGGTGGTGTTTTTTAGACTATAAGCTAGATTCTAGAATCGAATGGTGATTCCCATATCTCAATTCGTGTTTAGATTGCCCAACGTGTCGTATAGTATCATTCCTGGATCTCAATCCATCCGTTGCATATTTGTTTCGATTTAAATTCATTGAGGTTGATTCAGTATCTTTGGGACGCGTATAACATAAGCTTAAGTTGATAGTAGAAAAATAAGCCATTGTATTTTAATATTTTTTTAACACTCGTTAACCCACTATTGAAACACCTCTTTAGGCTTTTTTACCAAGCTACACATACGCATGCATATATGCATATACATATAAATTTGTACACAATATGTACTACATGTGTAGTAGGCCTTTTACATGTTTGATTTATAACAAACTTCTCATATGTGTTAATATAATATTAGTAGGCTTCTGATATACACATACATTAAAAAAACTATGTTAAACGGATCAAAAACGGGTTACTTGATCTTGGGTTAACTAATCGGGTTAAATAGGTAAACCTAAACACCACCCGTTTAATTAAACAGGTCAACTTGAACATGACCTTGTTTTTATCAAACCAATTAGATATTTTTCCTGTCGTTTTCCGATCTTCAGGTTCTGTCAGAAATTACAACCCTGGGGAGTCATGAGATCGGAAATCAATTATATCTTTTCATATAATTGTTGTGAGATATGTGCAATTGCATGATTAATTCTGTATACACTAGATCCTGAGAAGGTACTGTAACATAATCATGAGGATAAAAACCTTTGCACATGATATTCTGAAATATGTGTGTGAAGATACCCTAACATTGTTAAGAGTGATCACATTTGCACACACCAAGGGTAGTAGTACGTGACATCAAGATAACATTTTGCATTGAGATAAAGCAACATACTAGTAGTACCCATGTGCTTGTCAATTGGTTTATGATTTGTCCTAACGCGTGTTTGGGATTACGCTTGTATTAATAATCATGCATTTTCAGTAAATATGTCTCAACTTGCTTTTTAAAAAGGAACCTGATATCTAGACACACCCTAATTATAATTCAAAACCTCAGAGTTCTATACGAGTCGTATAGCCCGGTATAGCCTTATAGGGGTCGTATAGTCCTATATGAGTCATATAACCCCTCTGACAGCCCCTTGGATTTTTCCTCGTATTTAGTGTCGAATTTTGCTTTACGCGTCGTATAGAGCTATATGGGTCGTATAACGCTATATGAGGCGTATAGGACTACACGAGACGTATAAGGGGTGTTGATTTGTAATAGTGAGTGTCTTAATATTAGAATCTTTCATAAATTGTATGCTTCCACGAAGAAACACAAGTAATTACATTTTCTATGTGGTTTTTCAAACACTAATTAACATACAACCCAAAATAATCGGTGAAAATAGCACTTAACAAATGTCTTGAAATTAAAATAAAAACACATTTTATTTGCATACATAATAATCTCACTCTCAAATAATAAACAAATAATCTCTCTCAAGATACAAGCCCAACCCTCCTAGTTGGTTCTATAATGCACTTATAGTTAGCTAGAACAACATGAGTTATCCTGAAAAAATGTTAAGGTAAAGCAAACGATAAAAATACGATCTATGCTTAGGAGGTATCAAGTAAGGGTGTTAAATATATCATGTTTATGGGTTGATGGGTCCAATATAACACGAAGCTAAAAATCTTACATGAACACTTATGCACAAAAACACTTGAAAATATAACACGAAGCTAAAAAATCTTACATGAACATGCCATGAGTTTTTAAAACACAAATGTAATCCCTTTTGACCTAGAATTTTTATTTTATTTTATTCTTCTCCATATTAGTAACTGAAAATATTAAATTTACAACCAAGCTTACAAATGTATACAATTAATTAGGTTTATATTATAAAAACGATTGGTTATTTTTCTTTTTATCTTTCAGATTTTGGCGTGAAATATTCAATATGACAAAACATATTTTAATAAAAATAAACGTGTTAAAAAGTAGCAACTTGAGAACTTGACAGATTGACTTGAACATGACCTGGTTAGCTAAGCATGTTCATTGGTACGATCAAACATTGACCTAAACTCATTCAGGCTAAACCCAACTCGTTATTTTGTGTTAGGTTTGCCTCGTTTTTACATGCGTGTTAAAAATTCAAATTTACAATATATAGACATGCCATTAATAATATGACAACTTATGATAAGACTAACCATATGATGTGATAGAAAGATAAGACATGCATTGACACAAAAGTTAATAAGAGAGCAAGATGTGAATGTAGTTGTGTCAAATATACGACTCACATTATCTCTTCATTTAAAGAGTTAATTACATGGTCGGTCTTTGGTTTGTCCGTATTGTAATACTGGTCCTTTGAAAAATTACAGATTTGGTCCTATCTGTTTCACAAATCGTAACATCATTGGTCATTCCAAATGGCCGTTAGTTTTTCTCATATTGTGAATAGAGTTGTGTCAAAGTATGCGACTCACATTATCTCTTTATTGTAAGAGTTGATTACATGGTTGGTCCTGTAATTTTCTTATATTGTAATATTGGTCCTAACTTTTAAGAAAAATTATAGGTTTGGTCCCAACTGTTTCACAGACCGTAATACCAATTGGTTCTTAGAGTGGGTGGCCATTAGTTTTTCCCATATTTTGAATAGAGTTGTGTCAAAGTACGCAACTCACATTATCTCTATATTTTAAGGAGTAAATTACGGAAAATAACATTTATCTTTGTGACTGATATCTTTATTCAACATTTATCTTTACTAACTACACTAGACAACATTTATGTATATGGTTTGTTTTATTGTTGGTCATTTAGTCTAATGGTCGTTAATTAGAATCATTAAATTAGGTCATATAAGGTATATGTGTTAAAAAACATCTATGTAATATAATTAAAAGACAAATCAACATATTAGGAAAATATAATTAGTAAAACATTTAGACTGCCGAGTAAAACCTCAAACAAATTCTATATATTTTTATCATCACTTTTTAAAGCTAGTTTATATAAAAATTTATTGTTTACAAGATTTAAATATCAATAATAAACTTATACATAGAAAATAAAATGCAAGTCACGTGAAGTTATTTAGAAAAGTATGATTAGTAAAACGTTGAGATTGACGAGTAAAACCTTAAACAAATTTTTTATATGTTTTTATCATCATTTTTATAAAGTTAGTTAAATAAAAATTCACTATTCATATGATTTAAAATATCAATAATAAATGTAATACATAGATACGTGAAGTTATTTATATGTTTTTGTTCAAATTAGAATGCTAGTTTTATAAAAGTTTATTGTATCATATAATGCATAATCATATGATCATGGAAAACATGTAAATTACTTCATGTGGCATACATTCTACTTTTATATAATAAGTTTATTATTTTACGGACAATTAAGTTTATTATTGACATATAAATCACACGATACAATCATTTTGTTTGAGGTGTTACTTGTCGGTCTCAATGTTATATCAATCATATTTATCTAATACATCGATTCTTTTTTGGATTATACCACCTTTTTTGTACAAATCTATCATCGTGTGATAATTATATGACCTAACTTAGTGACACAAACTAACAGCTGTTAGACTAAAGAACCAAAGATAAAAAAATATATATATACACAAAGGTTGTTCGTGTGTAATTATTAAATATACAGGTTGAAAATTAAATTAGTTATATAGATAAAAGTCCTTTTATGTAATTTACCCTATTTTAAGAGTTAATTACATGGTTGGTCCATGTGGTTTGCGCATACTACAATATTGATCCTAACTTCTAGAAAATTGCTTCGTCCCAACTGTTTCACAAACTGTAACACCATTGGTCCCTAGAGTGGACGACTGTTAGTTTTTCTAGTTAAGTCATTATGAAATGACCAAACTATCCTTTTTATATTTTAAGAAGTTATAAATTTATAATTATCAAATACATAAATAAATATAGAAATGGGTCACACTCCCTCTTCTTCCCCATTTCTTCTTCTTTCAAAATCCAACCAAACCATCACCGCCGGCCACTACCAGCGCCATCACCGCCGGTACGCCACCACCATCGGCGCAACTTTTCTCCACCCTTAATTACAATATGAGCAACCACATGAAACAACCATGTAATTAACTCTTATTTTAGTCACACTTGATAGTCCTTTACTAAATTACTCACATATTCTCTCTACTTTATACATAGAGAAATATGTTAAACACATAGGAAGAATACATTTATCACATTCTTGTGAATAATACTATAGGTCTAATGATATATCATATATCTGTCCTATTTTTTCAGTGATGAGTTTATGAAATAACCTAATAAGAAATATACTATAAGTTCGTACGTGGCTGATTAAAAATTGTTAATGCAAATGCTAGATATATATATTTATGTAAATGGTCATGTCCTAAATTCTTATATCATCATAAAAAACAACTAAAAAGATCAAATAAGCAAAAATAATCGATCACAAAGCATTGGACAAAAAGCAAACAGTCAATGCATGGACCGATCATGGACTGATTGTTATAACATTGTTCATCCTAATGAATCTTGGTTACATCAATGATCAAACAAAGAAGAAAAAGTTAACAAATGTCATAGCAGAAGATACGCGACGAGGGCATGGACTAACCACAGATTGATCGTGTTATAACTCTATTAAACTTTGAGAAACCAAGCAACAAAAGAATCATGGTCGATGGACATGTCGATCGTACCATGTATGGGTAAATCACACAAGTTTAAATTTGATGTTTCAATTCAGCAACAAGCTTACCCATCCTTGAATTAATAGAATACATCAAACTATGTATAAGTATTGTGTTTTAGTTAAGTTTAGACAAATGGTCGTTACGACATAGGACTATTCAAATAGCTCGTGTCTCGAAGCTCACCCGAAAAAAACTTGCTTGAAAGCAGCCTGTATGATTTTCGAGCCTAGGGGAGCTTAATTTTAGTTTAAGTATGCAACTTGGTTGAGTATTTCGAGCCATGCCGAGCTAAGTCCTTTAAAATTCGAGCCGAACTTGAACTAGGTTGTCTTGGTTTAAGAGTAACACTACCGTGGCAAAGTCCCGATTATGATTTTAATCAAATTACAATAAAATTATAGATTTGGTCCCATCATATTGTAAATGTGTAATACTGTCATTCTTTGATTGAGTCAGACTCAATAAAATTTGATCAATCCTTTTTTCAGTCGATAAGGTGGAGAACTAAACCAATAATTCTCTTTTTTCATCAACAATCGAATCACTGTTTGCAACCCAAGATTCTATTTTATCATCAATCCAGTCCCTGTTCACGTTTTTTTTCTTTTTCTTATCAATGAATAGATCTCTTTACTTGTATGACTTAGATGTCTCGTATTTCTCGAAAAAGTGATTCGATTGATGGGATTTGGTATGATACTTATGAGATCGATGGTATCGATGAGATTGATATTCAAATACACTTGTAACACTTATGTATACTTAACCTGGATTTCTACATGAGTCTGTTTCCACAATCGAACTCATGAACCCGAGGTCACATTAGAACAACCTTACCTTTGTTTCAATAGCCACTCCTTAAAAAACGAAAGAATATAAAACACCACCCCTTTTATCTTTTCCACTATTCTCCACTAGTATCGTAACACATGCTCCATCCTAACCAATTTAAACACGTAATTTGATTTGAGACGAATTTGAAAATAAATGAACTTAAATTCATTTCTAAATCTGGTGACACATTATCGAAAAAAATACTTATTAGGACGTAACTATGCACCAAAAATGTTAACGAACTTGCCACAAAAACATTAACGGTCAAAAGGGAACATTTCTACATATGTCACATTGGTGAAGCTTGTAGGACATGTTTATGTTTGTATAGTCATATAACAATGTCCTATTTTTATTTCAAATTACCATAATTATACAATGCTTCACTTGGTTATGCACCAACAATAAAAGTACAACAAGTTCTATCTTGTTTGCGTGTTGGTTAGAAATAATATTTGTATTTAGGTTTGGTTTGTTTTTATTCATTTGTTCTTGTTTAGAAATATATATGCGCTTAATTCTTTTTATATGTATTAAGGTGTTACGGTTTGTGATTCATGTAAACCTAAGTGGTGAATACATGTAATCACTATTTGGGTGGAACAACAATTACAGTCGGGCAATAATTTTGATTTTGGGTTAGGATGTATATATCTCTTTTAGTCTTACTTTGACACTTCAATTAAAAACTATTAAAGAAAAGTAAATATAATGCTATAGTGATAAATAGATGTGTTGTGTTATGTTTTTGGTTTGGAGTTTTTATGAGAATCCTTTGAATGTGTATCTCATTTTAGATTAAGTTATATTGATGGTATTTCAAAATCATTGATCTAATAAGACAAATGTTTCTTTCAAGAACGGTGTTCTTTTATGTGTGATAATGATGACCGTATCATAATTCTTATGCAATTATAGAGGTATAGTGGTAAGTAGGTGTCTTGTGTTATGTTTTTGTTTTGGAGTTTTTTTATATGTTTATCACTTTTAGATTAAGTTATATTGGTGGTACATGACAAATGTTTCTTTCAAGAACGAGGGTGTTCTTTTATGTGTGATAATCGTACCAAAATTCTTTTGAAACCATAGAGATATAGTGGTAAGTAGATGTCTTGTGTTATGTTTTTTTTTGTTTTGAAGTTTTTTTGGAGAACCCTTTGAACATGTATCTCACTTTTAGATTAAGTTATATTGGTGGTACTCTAAGACCATTAATCGGATAAGACACATGTTTCTTTCAAGAATGAGGGTGTTCTTTTATGTGTGATAATCATACAAAATTCTTATGAAACCGTAGAGATATAGTGGTAAGTAGATGTCTTGTGTTATGTTTTTGTTTTGGAGTTTTTCTGGAGAACCATTTGGACGTGTTTCTCACTTTTAGATTAAGTTACATTGGTGGTACTCTAAAATCATTAATTGGAAGACAAATGTTTCTTTCAAGAATGAGTGTGTTCTTTTATGTGTGATAATCATACCAACATCCTTTTGAAACCTTAGAGATATATTGGTAGATAGGTGTCTTGTGTTATGTTTTTGGTTTGAAGTTTTTGCGGAGAACCCTTTGAACGTATATCTCATTTTTAGATTAAGTTATACTGGCGGTTCTCTCAAAATCATTAATCGGATAATGGCCAAGGTTTCTTTCAAGCGTGGGTGTTTTTATATGTCTAAAAATCGTACCAAAAAACCTTAGAGATATAGTGGTAAGTAGATGTCTTGTGTTATGCTTTTGGTTTAGAGTTTTTTTTTGAGAATCCTTTGAACATGTATCTTACTATTAAACTAAATTATATTGATGTCTTGTGTAATTTCACGTCACGTTAAATAGCTGACACAATAACAATGAATCTTATATCATGTTAAATAATTTGCTCATATAACAAAGAATAATACCTCATGTCAACATAATTCACACATATAGCAAAGATTCTTATTCACGTCAAACAATTCGAATGTTAAAAAAATTAATTAAATCAATTTAAAATCTTATAAGACTTGTATAAGACTACACGAGTTGTATACATGTCTATTGTATCATTCTACAAAATACAATTCATGAAAGAATATGATTGACTGATATAACATGACACAACTTTTGTCGGAAACCTAAAACTATACGACTTGTATCGTCTTGTACGAGTCATTAAGAAGTTCAGACTCTTTTCTGTCAATTCGGCTGTATTGTCTTATTTCTATATCAAAATAGAAAATGTAGTCATTTATCTCATTAGGTTTATCTTTAATATCATATGTAAACATCAATGTTGGTTTTTCTTTCATATTAGGGTACGCTTTTATCGCATCACATCACAAAACTAAAAGAAAACATTAAATGAGAACTAAATTCATCAACAAAATGATGGAATCACAGGATCAAAAGGTAACGTGGATTCACCACCCATAGATTGTGCCACCAAAATCTATACATATCTTTTTAAGGATCTTTTACAACTGAAAATAACCGAGCAGCTGCAATATGCTCTGCACATCTTCATCTTCTTAATCATTACCCCATACAACAACCGACTGCTAAATCAACAAGAAAACCCCAAATCAATTCACAATAAACAAACCCAATATCGAAATCTTTGTGGGTTTTTCTGATAATCGATCAAGAACACCAGAAAACGATCTAGATCTGCAGAAACAAGAAGAATTTGGGGCTGCAATGAGGTAAAGATTCTTGCTTTTTTTTCTTTATTTGATTGGAAGCTGTTAATTTATCAATTTGGTTTACAGATTCAATCAATTGTGGGCATTGTGCGAGTGAGATGAAAGAGGAGATTGAGGTTTTGGAGGAACGAAAGCAATGACTAGTGGGTCATTGGGTCTAAGATCATCAAGCTATGGGTCTTTAACACAACATCAACAGCAGTTTCAGAATGGGGGAGTGTTCTTGCAGCAAAAACCTAATCAATTAACACCACCGGTTGCTTCAAGGAAGACTTCGAAGATGTTTGTTGGTAAAGAGAAGGAAAATATGTTAATGTGGATCTTTAAGATTGCCCACAGGAAGAAGGTTGGAATGATGGTCTTGTGTCTTGTTTCAATTGCAGCTATGTTGTGGGTATTTTACGTTGGCAAAGGTTTGATTTTCATCCTTTTTAAAGTCAGTTTTTACTTGAATTTGCTTGATTTTAGCTCAATTTTGTTCCAATTGTTCATTAGCAACTCATTTTTTGCACAAATTGATCATACTGATTTCATTTCATACTACCTGTGTTTATAAACATAGCTCATATTGTACTGTTTTTGTCGAGTTTGTCGATTGTATATTGTAATGTTACTCCATTGTTATTGATTGTATTTAAATCTTGATTGATATTAGGCTCAGTTCAGCTTGTGGTTTGTGGCTTCACCACATTTTATTCATTTACAACTCAATTCAATTTCTTGGGTTGTAATTTTAATTCAATTTTATGAATGTTAACTTCATCTTGATTGATTCTGAGCTCAATAAAGTTTCTGGATCTTAAATGGTCCATTTTGTACAATTTTGGTTCAGTTTCATTTTGTGATCTGTACCAACATTTAAGTTATATTAACCTACTGCATTTGATTCATTCTGGGCTGAATTTCATTTATGGGTCTTTAACTATACTGACTTTTGTACATTTTTACCTCATTTACCATCTTTTCTTTAGTAATTTATCAAATTTACTACATTTTGATTGATTTTCAGCTCAATTTGGTTTCGGGGTCATTGTACGTTGTACTGCATTTTGTACATTTTTAGCTCAATTTGCATTCTTGATCACTATCAACCACTCATTTTGACCAATATTTAGTTAATCTTGATTGATCTTAAGCTCTATCTGATGTTGAGTTTTGTACATCTTAATGCTTTTCACTTCGTTCTTCTCGATTGTTGTTGAATATGATTAATTAAGAATTCATGTTTTGAGTTCTTTGCAGGAGAAGTTACTCAAGAAGTTCACAATATCCAAAGTTTAGAATTCAAGAACAATTCCATCACAAATCTTTCACCAATGAGTGCTGATGAACAGGATGTAAATGCTATTAATTCTTCATCAACAAATCACGACATGAAGATCACTTTAAATAATGACAGAACAATTATAACCATCTCACCACCACCACCACCACCGCCACCACCACCATCACCACCGCTTCCACCACCACCACCACCACCTATTTATTTCACCGGATACACCCTTCCTCATGGCCATCCTTGCGAAAGCTTCTCAATGCCGCCACCACCTGCAGACAAGAAAAGAACAGGCCCACGCCGTAAGTTTTCATAATATCACACTTCATTTTAGACTTTTTTTGGTTATAATATTATTTCTATTTTTGCTACATGTCAGCATGTCCGGTGTGTTACCTTCCTGTGGAAGAAGCTATTGCAAGAATGCCAAACGCCCCATCATTTTCTCCCATTCTCCAAAATCTGACATACATTCATGAAGAGAATCTAACCAAAAGTGAATTTGGTGGCTCTGAATTCGGTGGATATCCTTCTTTGAAGCAAAGACATGAATCTTATGACATAAAAGAGTCGATGACTGTGCATTGCGGGTATGATATTCTCCAAAGCGGGTCAAGTGGATGAGTAAAAAAATGTGTACATGCTTGTATGGGTTGAATTGGGTTTACGGGCTAATATGAGCAACACTTGACCCGAAACACTTTGTCCCCAAACGTTTATAAACTTTTTGGATAATTACATTATTCAGTAGATATCTAATTTTTTTTGAACAATATGATTTAGGAGATTTTAGGCACTAATAAGCTACTACCAACCCGTTTCTGTTTTACATAAATTTTTTGTTTAGCATATTTGACCCGCTAAAGATAATACATAACTCAAAATCAACCCATTTATGAATAAATGATTCAAAGTATAATTTTGTTTATTTTCATTGATTGTTCTTTGGTTGATGAATGACTATGCAAGCAGATTTGTTAGAGGAGATAAGCCGGGTCGCAAAACCGGATTTGATATCGATGATTCGGATCTTTATGAGATGGATCAGTGTCATGGAGTGCTGGTTGCATCAGCCATATTTGGTATCGTATTATAACACTCTGTTCAAACTTTCCTACTTTTAAAATGTATATTCTTTTTAAGTTGGTGTTTGGCAGGTGCTTATGATTTGATTAAACAACCCAAGAACATCAGTGAAGCCGCGAAGAAAGACGTATGCTTTTTCATGTTCGTTGATGAAGAAACCGCTAGTTTTCTGAGAAACTCAAGTGATCTTGATAATAGCAAACGGATTGGATTATGGAGAATTGTTGTGGTTCATAATTTACCATATACTGATCCAAGACGAAATGGAAAGGTATATTATTTGCAGTTTTCAACAACTCATTTCAACCCGAAATGATTTTGACCTGTTACCAACCAGCCCTACGGGCTTGTCTTGCCACCTTTGGTTTTTCACAAAATAGAGAATGTTCCTAACGAAGCTACATATTTGCAGGTTCCAAAACTTCTGTTACATAGGCTTTTCCCAAATGTTCGTTATTCACTGTGGATCGATGGGAAACTCGAGCTTGTTGTTGATCCTTATCAAATTCTTGAAAGGTGTTATCTTTTTAATGTAACTTTACTATATGTTCTTATATAAAGATTAAATACCAGTTAACATACCGATCTAACCTAGACTAACATTCAATGGGAACCTTCTAAGGGGTGGCATGGTAAATGCCCGAGTCTCTCTAGCAGAGGTCTTATCTTCGAATTCAGATTCTATTAATTTTTTGCCTTTAACCCCCTGAACGTCACTTGCCCAGCAAACTGTGTTTTTCCTAATCTTATTGATTAGCAAGGTATTGATAGGGTCCTGTGAGTTTACTTTATTGGTAACGGTTTTTATTGTCACAAAAGAAAAAAAAAACAATACAAGATCTTGCAGAACATACACATTCTGCAGATCAAACCTTTAATTTTACAAAAAATCATTGCAAAGGCAGTTGCTTTCGTTTAAAAGAATGAAAGTCTAAATCTTTATAATATTCAGGTTTTTATGGAGGAAGAATGCTAGTTTTGCCATATCTAGACATTACAAACGGTTTGACGTATTTGTAGAAGCTGAAGCTAACAAAGCAGCTTCAAAGTATGACAATGCTTCCATTGACTTCCAGATTAACTTTTATAAAGCCGAAGGTTTAACCCCATATTCAGAGGCGAAACTTCCTATCAGAAGCGGTATAATACACACACTTATCATTTGTTTGTATAATTCTATGCTTAGCTTGTGCTTGATTTGTTTCAATTCTGCAGATGTACCGGAAGGATGCGTGGTAATACGGGAGCATATTCCTATCTCGAACCTTTTTACGTGTCTTTGGTTCCATGAAGTCGACCGGTTTACTTCAAGAGATCAGATTAGCTTCTCCACAGTGAGAGATAAGATCACATCTAAAACAAATTGGACTGTGCATATGTTTTGGGACTGTCAAAGGCGAAATTTTGTAGTTCAGGTAATTATTGTATGTTGATACTTATTACCTTTGACTTTGAAAGTCAAAAGATTGTTTTTTGTATGTAATCTTGATCTGCATTCAGTTTTAAACTTAGCATAAGGTAATTCTTCAATAAATTGAACATGGTTGAAAAGATTTCTCAAGATTTCAAAGATTTTTGATGATTTTGGATCAAAAGATTAGTACTTTTGGTCTCAAAAGTCAATGCATGCTAGCTGTCTGATGACCCTTTCAAATTATACAACTTTCTTGATACACTTTGACTTTTATGGTTAAAATTGTTTTTTCCAGTTGAAATTTTGGTATAGATTTACTTTGTAAGTTATTCATTAGATGTCAATTTGAAAAGTATGCTATAACTTTTACACGGTTACATTAATATCCTCAAGATTTTCACATAACTTTCTGTTGACTTCAAAAGTCAATCTGTGCTGGATAATGCTGATTCTTTTGGTTCCTTTCTCAGGGATACCATCGTGATGTTCTCGAGCATTGGCCTCCACCACCACCGCCACAACTGCCGCCTCTTCCCAGACCACCTACTGTTTCTATGCCGCCACCTTCCACCCCGATTGATGTGACACCAAACATTTTAACCTTAGAAACAACCACAGAACATACTGCAAGTAATCCTGCAAAGATCCCATCAACAAGACGCCGAAGAAGAGTCAGTTCAAGGCGACACCGCAAAGCTGTTGTCGGGACAACTGCAAACTAAAAAGATTTACATATCAGAAAAGAAATCTTCAGTTTTTTTTTTTTCCTTCCCTGTTTAGAGAAATCATTTTTGGGCTAGGAAAAACTATGCACGACGAATATTGCCCACACACAGGTCTTGGTCTTCACTGATATATACGTGTTAGTTTTGTCGGTTTATTATTATTATTATTATTTTTTGTATATATACTTCTAAAATGATCTTGATAATGAATTTTATCTCCCAATTTTGCATCTCATTAGTAATTTTAATAAGTTCTATACTAGAAAAATTGAAGAAAATAGAAGTTTCAAGGTGCATTAAACTCCTATGCAAGTAAGTGCAGCCAGTAGTTGCTTCATGGGCTGCAAGTGTGCAACATGTGATTTAGCAATGTCTTATGATATAGTATGTTGTAGGCCTGTTTGTTTAGCTGGCTCGAAACTAACTCGGTGTAAGCTTTGATATTAACAGAATTAACTAACAAAATGCAAGAAATGTTTATTGAGTGAAGTATTTGTGATACATCAATACACACAAAGGCCACCTATTTATAGTTGTTAGAAGAACAACCTATTTACACATCAAGCCCCTCTACTTTCAAGATTTACACATCTACACTAAACATATACTAACCATACAAATTCAAAACAACAAAACTAATACAAAGAATTACAATCTAACAATCACCCCCTTAATTCTTTGAATTCTCCAACTCCCAAAAGCTTCTTCATTTCCACAAACTTTAACCTCGGAAGAGCTTTGGTTAGAATATCAGCTCTTTGTTCATTACCACTTATATGCCTTACCACCACCATTCCTTTCTCTACACACCCTCGAATATAATGGTATCTGACATCAATGTGTTTAGATCTTCCATGAAAAACAGGATTTTTCATTAACTGCACAGCTGATTTGTTATCCACATGTAACAATATAGGACCCATCTTCTTTCCTGTAAGTTCTTCCAATAAACTTTTCAACCAAACAGCTTGCTGAGCTGCAGCAGTGGCAGCCATAAACTCAGCTTCACAAGAAGACAAAGCCACTGTTTCTTGCTTCTGGCTTACCCAACTTACAGGTCCTTCACAATAGTAGAACACAACACCAGTAGTACTTTTCCCATCTGCTTTAATTGGTGCATGTGAAGTGTCACTAAACCCAACTAATTCACTAACTCCACCATACTTGTACTAAACCCCATTATCTATAGTTCCTTTCACATATCTCAATATGTGCTTCACAGCCTGCCAATGTGATGTTCTTGGTGATTCCATGAACCTACTTGTGATTCCCACTGCATAACACAAGTCAGGTCTTGTTTGAGTCAAGTACCTTAAACATCCAATGACCCTTCTATATCTAGTAACATCCACTAGCTCACACTCTTCATCTTTACCCAGCTTTAACCCTGGATCCATAGGAGTCTTGGTAGCATTGCACTCCCACATTTTATAATCCTCCAAAATCTTCTTAGCATATCCTGATTGACATAAGAAAATCCCATCACCTTCTTGTCTCACCTCAATTCCCAAATAATACTTCAACAAGCCAAGATCAGTCATCTCAAACTGAGATTTCATCAAAGACTTAAACTTCTCAACAACATCCATTATAGACCTAGTCACAACAATATCATCAACATAAACACCTATTATTAATGAACCAACATCAAAACTCTTTCTGTATACTGCATGCTCCTGAGGACATCTTTTAAACCCAAACTTTAACAAAGTGTCATGAAGCTTCTCATTCCAGGCTCTTGGTGCCTGTTTCAGCCCATACAGAGCTTTTATAAGCCTGTATACCTTCTGTTCTTGACCAGATTTCACAAATCCTTCTGGTTGAACCACATATACCTCCTCCTTCAGATCTCCATTCAGAAAAGCAGTTTTCACATCAAGATGATGAATTTTCCACCCATTAGATGCAGCCAAGGCCATAATCATCCTTACAGTCTCTAACCTTGCCACAGGGGCAAACACCTCTTCATAATCAATACCATACTTCTGCACATAACCTTTCACAACTAATCTAGCTTTATGCCTAGTAATTGCCCCTTCTGCATTCTTTTTCAACTTGAACAGCCATTTCAAACCAATTGGCTTCACCCCTTGTGGACAATGGACTAATTCCCAAGTCCCATTCTTCTAAATGCTATCAAGTTCTTCTTGCATAGCCTTCCTCCACTCTGGTTTGTTCTTAGTCTGCTCATAACAAGTTGGTTCTCTCATTAATAACAATTCAGATTCCTCAAACACCGGAGGTTCAAAAGGGATCTGCTGCTGAATATCTGTTCTATTAAACACATCTTCCATGCTCCTAAATCCCTTTGAAGGTGTATCATCATAGGCTGATCTGGGAATCAGATCTTCATCAGAATCATTTCCATCTTGTGCACCCCCTGAATCCTGAACATGATCTGTTTCAGGACCCACATAATCATCATCATCCCCTTGACTTTCATTATCATCATCATCATGGGAATTAGAAACCTCAGTCTCCTCCAATGAACTATGACTCGGTGCACCTTGAGTCATTGTTACACCAAAATCTGCATACCTTTGCTTTGGTTGGTCCTGATTATCCTGCTCCCAATTCCAAGGCATTCTCTCTTCAAATTTAACATCTCTACTAACCACAATTCTACCTTTATCAGGATCAAACATTCTATAGGCTTTAGACCCTGGTTCTATACCCAAATGAACCATTGGTTTACTCCTATCATCCAACTTTCTGACCTGATTATTTGGTATTTTCACATGCCCTTTGCACCCAAACACTCTCAGGTGTTTCACCTTAGGCTTCCTATTATACAGGCTTTCATAGGGGGTAACTCCATCCAAGGCTTTGGTTGGACATCTGTTTAACAAGAAAACTGAATGTCTCACTGCCTCAGCCCACAAATGCAAAGGCATATGCATAGCCTTTAACATTGATCTCACCATGCCCATCACAGTTTGGTTCCTCCTTTCCACCACTCCATTTTGCTGTGGAGTGTATGGAGCTGTAAAGAACCTTTTGATTCCATCTTCACTGCATAGTTGCTCAAAAGTTCTTGAAGTAAATTCCCCCCCTCTATCAGTCCTTAGAGCCTTAATCTTGTACTCAGTTTCCACCTCTATCTGGGTTTTAAACTGCTGAAAAGCCATGGGTGCCTGGTCCTTTGACTTGAGTATGTATACCCACATGTATCTTGAGCAATCATCCACTAGCAACATGAAGTACTTGTTCCCTGCAAGTGTGGGTGGTTCTAAAGGGCCACACAAATCTGCATGAACAAGTTCTAGTGGAACTTTTGCTCTGAAGCTGCTAGAACCAGGAAAGGCTTGACTCCTGTGCTTTCCTACCAAGCAACTCTCACATACCTGTGACTTGTGGTTCATCTTTGGCATACCTCTAACCATGCCTAACTTGGACATTTGGTTTATGGCTTCAAAATTCAAATGCCCAAGCCTTGCATGCCATGTCCAGGCAGTCTCATTCATCATAGTCAATAGACATTTGGGTGTAGCTACCTGCAAATGGATCTTGTACAATCTGTTCTCAGACTTCTTTACCTTTATTAAGGTTCTTCCATTGTTTTCATACACCCACAAGAATCCATTCTCCATCAATATCCTACAACCCACTTCATCAAGTTGGCCTAGGCTTAGGATGTTACTCCTTAATGCAGGTATGTAGTACACATTTGTGACTACTTTGTGCTCACCATTCTTGCACTGGAAGCAGATTGAACCTCTCCCTTTGATTACAACCACTGATCCATCCCCAAATTTTACTTTTCCTGTGATACCCTCATCAAGAAGTTAGAATGAATACCAGTCATGTGGTTGCTGGCACCATTATCAAGATACCAGGTGCTTGTATCCCCTTCCTTTGGCAACCTCTTGGGGAACACACCCTGTTCCTCTAATAGACCCAAGTCTTTTGAGAGTTTTGCCATCAACAGGGCAGGTTCTTGGTCTTCTTGGGCCTGTGCAAGATGTGCCTCCTGTTCTCCCCTACTAGGAGCCTTGCACTCATTTGAGTAGTGCCCAAGTTTATCAGAATTGAAGCACCTTATGTTTCTCTTGTCTTTCTTGTTGCTTTTGCCATTTCTCTCACAATTATCAGGGTTGGATTTCCCTCCCCTGCCCTTTGTAAATCTTCCTCTCCCTTTTTTGCTACCTTTGGTGTCACTGGTGGCATTGCCCCGCTGGTGCTCTGATTTGGACTCCTTTCTAGTCCTCTCTAGCCACTCAGCTTTGGTCAGGAGAAGCTGACCAGATGAGTCCTTGCTTCTAGTCACTGGCTTCAATCTTTCCTCATAGGCTTTCAACCGCCCAACCAGTTCCTCAAATGGCATCTTCTCAAGATCAGAGAACTGTTCTATTGCTGCTACAATAGGCAGGTACCTTTCAGGTGCAGCCTTCAAGACCTTCCTTACTTGCTTCTTATCTGGGATCACAGTTCCCAGAGCTCTATATCTTGAGATCAATTCTCCCATTCTTCCTGCAAACTCATCTATGGACTCATTCTCTCCCATACCCAACATCTCAAACTCATGATCTAAGGTTTGAATTCGGGCTTGCTTTACTCTTTCTTCCCCTACATACCTTTTCTTCAAGGCATCCCAGACATCTTTCGCAGTCTTGAATGCAGCAACTTGCATCAAGACCTCTTCTGGCAAAGACTGGAAGATGAAGGCCCTCGCCTTCTTGCCAAGTTTCACATCAACTGTGGTTGTGTCAGGGGGTTCTATGGCATCCCAGATTCCCTGGGCATCCATAAAGGCTTCCATCTTGATTGACCAGGAGGTGTAGTTCGTCGGGGTTAACATGGGGATCTTGAACGATATGGAGTCGCTGGTATCTTTCAGCACCACCTGTGCATTGCGATCTGCCATTGATTCTTTGGATCTTGGTCGCAGATGATCACTTCGGAAGATTCAATTACGGCTTCGGAAGATTCAATCACCACTTCGGAAGATTCAGTCACCACTTCGGAAGTACCAATTACCACTTCGGAAGTTTCAATTACCACTTCGGAAGTTTCAATTACAATCGCAACTGATTGTAATTCCGGATTCAAGGGTTCAAGATTCAATTACAATCGCAACTGATTGTAATCACGGAATCAAGGGTTCAAGATTTCAAGAATTGAATTCCGATGGAGTTCAATTCAGTCGGCAGTAGGAACCGCGTGGGAGAGATCACGATCGAGAGAGAGAAGAGGATTCTATGGATCGAGAGCCTTTGAAGCTCTGATACCAAATGATATTAACAGAATTAACTAACAAAATGCAAGAAATGTTTATTGAGTGAAGTATTTGTGATACATCAATACACACAAAGGCCACCTATTTATAGTTGTTAGAAGAACAACCTATTTACACATCAAGCCCCTCTACTTTCAAGATTTACACATCTACACTAAACATATACTAACCATACAAATTCAAAACAACAAAACTAATACAAAGAATTACAATCTAACAAGCTTTTATCTAGGTCTATGACGAACAACTGTGTTTGATCATGTTTTGAGTCGAGTTAGCCGTGTTAAGATCATATATGGTTTTATAATATTTGATTGTTTTCCAAGGTTTTATTATTGTAGTAGATCCAAGTGCTCTTGATCGATTTTATAGAACTTTCTGAAAACCCTAATATATTTTTGGAAAACCTAATAAGAATCACCAAGTTGTTTTAGGGTTTGTTCTTTGTTCGTTTGCTTAAACCTCACTTGTTTGGGCTAGATCTTAGGCATCAGAATCCTTCACAGAAGTAGGGCTGTTCAAAGTGTTTGTCGCTCGACGCTTGCTCAACGTTCCTTTGGAATTTGCTCGAAAAATGTTCGTTCGAACTTCTGCTTGGTTGTAAACGAGCCAATCGGCTCGGATTGGTTTGTAAACAAGCCAAGCACGAGCAAAGGTCCGCTCGGCTCAGTTCGGCTTGAATTATTATTTTTTATATATATGTGTGTGTTTTGTTTATACATAGAATGCTAGTAGATTTGATCCACTATATATACAAATATAAAATTATATTTATACATACTCGATCGATCAACCTAATAAAAAAATTAAACACTAAAAATGAAACCAAAAGGCAGTAAAAGACAATTTTTGACTCTGCTTTTACTCTTAGTCGATCATCTCCAGCTATCACAATCATCGTTCTCTGTAATATGTTCACCGTCTCATCGGCTACACCCTTAGCCTCATCGTTATCATTCATGAAAATATTATGTTATGAAACATGGGTTTTTTTAAGTTATTAAAACTTAGGACCTAACATTATCACCATCTCTCATTGTAATATAAATCAGATAGTACACTAGATAGTTAGGTTGTACAAATTGTCCATCGCTCGTTCGAAATATTAATGCTCGATAAATGCGTGTTTGATTTTCCGCTCGGTTGTAAATGAGCCGATCAGCTCGGTTCGGTTTGGAAACGATCCAAGCACGAGCAAAGATCTGCTCAATTTGGCTCGGCTCGGCTCGTGAACAGCCCTACGCAGAAGTGATCAAACCCGAAAATAAACAGATCATGAATGTGCAATATTGGACGCCTTACCAGTTGGACCGAATATAAAAACCGGATAAAATTATTATTATTTTAATAGATATATGTACATATATACTGAAAATTAAAAATATATATAAAAAACCGGTTCAACCGGTCCGACTGGTTCAACTGGTCCAAGTACCGGTTAGACGACAAAACAGTTTTAAGCACCGACCGGACCGGATTGAAGTGTGGTTCCGGAACAATCGGTCGGACCGGCCAGTCCGGTCTGGTTTCTAAAACAAAGCATGAAACCCACTGGAGGTCTTGAGTTACCCGTTGGGCCTTTAAAGCATGTTGTTGGGTTGAAAAAATATGTCCATTATGGGATACTAATGGGCCTTATTAGTGAGGTTTGTTAAGTGATCTATATTGAGAAACATGTGGAGGCCCACCATGATATAATTGTCCACTCGATTTATTTTCATCTTGAGGTTTAAATGAACATCCATACTAAAGTTATTAAATCCTTTCATTGATGGCAAATTTAAAGTGCAAGTCAATATGGATTGTGGATATATTATTTCAACCGAAGTGTGGATCATATCTATAGAAGCTAATTTTAGTTTTAATTGTAATAATGAATAAAGTACAGAGACTAAAGTTGTAATTCCTGATTAATCTTTTATTAACTGGGAATTAGTTAGTTGTTAACGGTAGGATTAGTCTATATATGTTCAGGGGTTGTTGTTCAAAGCTCAAATCGCATTCGTTGAGTTCTTTTTCTTTGTAATCACAAGAGAGATATATGAAACCATTTGGTTGAGTGTTTCAATTAACTTTTTTTAATCATAAGAGATTAAGAGAGTTCTTTTTCTTGAGAAAAGTAACCATTTGATGCTTGTATGAGAGATGGTTTTCATTATGTAATTTTATGGAAATGAAGCCGATGTTGTTAGTAGTGTTTGAGATTTGTGGTCGCTAAGATGTGTTTGTTAATGGTTATGGTGTGGCTGCTAGTATACCTGGAGAGAAAAAAAAAGAAAATAAGCTAAAAAATAAAAATGACTTTATTTGATCAGAAATTTGGCGTAGACTTAAAAATAGAAACAAAATAATATTGATGAGTGATGTATTTATGTATATCTTTTATCGAGAGATTATGATAAATGATAAATATGAAGTTAACCAAACTAATGATAATGCTAATAAACTAAGGATAAAGATATATATTTGATATTTTCATTAGCATGTCATAATCTTGATGGGCTCATAATATTGTTATGGTTATACAAAGATGCGTCAATTTTCATCACATGATTTTTTGTTTTCTAATGTTGATATCTTTATTATATTTCGTCTTGTCTGTAAAACACAAGGGGTATCAATATCAACGTAACATCTTAAATTGTATGTATATTCCATCAAAAAATATTATGTATCATAAAATAAAGATAAATACTCGTTTAAATTGCATTGACTTGACTTCATATTAGTTTCAATAGTTGTGAAAATCAGGCACATAAGAACTTGGATTATAACTAATGACACTTTACTTCACATAATCTACTCATTTGTTCATAAGAACTCATCACTAGGGATGTCCTGTTGATGACATCTAGATGTAGGTTTCTTTTACCTAAGTTGACGTGTTTAGATTTTCTTTAACTAGAATAATTTTCTTTAACTGTTCATGATTTTGATGGCCCGTGAAAACCCATATCAACAAGTTAACAATCGTCTATGGCCATGTGACCTAATGTCATTAGTGATTATCCATTTATAAAAATGATGTGGGTTCGAATAATTGCAAGTGCATGTTCCCGTTACTCATTACTCATTCGGGTTTGCACGTATAATTATAAATACCAGGTACGCCCATTTATGTTCTCAAGCAATTACAAATTACTTGTTGCGATGTTCTCTGAAATTCAATCTTAAAGGCACCCCAAAATTGGATTGAAATATAAAATGTTCAATACACTTCTAAAAATACTATGAGTTTAATACTTTCAAGTTTCTAACAGCCTCCATATATTGATATATTTGGTTGTAACTCAGATAAACAGGTTTTAGTAATCGGACGGGTATCATCAAATGCCATATCGGTCCATACCTGTGAAATTTTAAAACAATCTCATATCCAGTATTAATAACATGGGTGGGTATTTCATTGTTTTTTTTTTAATTTGAGTTCTTGTATCAATAGAACATTTGAACTTAGAGGCAAAGTTGTAATATTATATTTGTATATGTAGAAACTTGTAGACTCCAATAATGAGGATGCTCTTAGAAAAGAATCAATTTTATACTTGTAATTGTAAAATTATTTATGTGCAATAATTACATATATTAACCACTCAATCTACATGTGATGGATGTTTTTTATGATGTACTTATAATTCAGAAATGTATTAGTTACGCTTATGTTGTCCAAAGATAAACTATATAGCTTTATCTTACGTTGGTTTCAAAGGGTATAATCACACTTATTTATAGATTTGATGATAGATAGTTGTTGTAAGTTTGATATAAAATGTAAATACACAAAACATGGTTTCGTTACATGTCTAGAATATGTATGCATTGTAGCGTATTTATAAGTGTACATAGTGGGTATCCATTGGTTATCATTGGCTGCTCAACCGTCAAAATAACCACCTTAACTAACTTAAGCGCCTAAACCACATGTTAGAATAATAACTCAAATCGTCGCACTAATTAAGGATAATACATAATTAATATAATAATATTTAGTTTAACTTTTAATACTCTCTCTTAAACTAAATTTAGTTTAAGAATGTCTTTTACTTTTTTTGACCTGGGTTGTCTTTCTAACAATGTTGGTTCAATAGACTTGCATTTGTTCTCATTGATTTTCTTATTTTTCATCCATTTTGAAAACTCAATGATTAATATCCAAGCATGTTACACTTGTGACTCCTTGTGCGCCTTTTGTTCCATTGTTCTTGACCACGGCCTCGACCTTTCCTGGCCCACAACCTCTTCCTTGGCCCCATCTGAAGTTTTTCAAATTTGAGTTTCCACAACCGCAATGCTCATACTTATACATTCCTTTCTCCTTAGTTTGCTTCTTTTCTTGTTGTTTGAAAGCTTTTAATCTCCCTATGGCTTCTTCAAAAGACATTGTATTAAGATGAACAAGTTGTTCGGTAGCAACAACAATCTGTATGAACTTTTTGATACTGAACCAAAAGTTTTGGAACAATCTTTTGTCATCCAATTTATGCCTGAGACTATTTGCTTATAATGAAATCTCACTAAGTTTTCCCGCATAGAAATCAAGTGATCACTAACACTCATCCTTAAGGATATAACTTTTGATTCAAGTGTCTGAATTCACACATCCTTAACCCTATCAGCTCCTACTTGTCGAACCTTTAGTGCGTCCCGAATATATTTGGTGAAGTAAGTTTAATAAACTACAAGACATATTTTTAGATTTCCTTGATATAGTAATGCAATTGTCGCATGGTTCTTCTTTTGATCGACTCTTGTTCCTACTGTTGGTTCTACCACTTTGATACAATCTAAGTCAAATTAGATTGAAAAGCTGCAATTGAATAATCAATGAACAACCATGGATTACCGAATAGAGAAGCAAGAAAGGATTAAGAAAAGCTTCTGAATTTCTGGTAAAAACGATTACAAAGAACAGAATGAGAGAGTACAATTTTCTAGACACTTTCCACATCTTATTTCCCTCCTTTTATACTAAAGACTAACAAACTTGTAACTACCTCAACTAACTAACTAGTCAACACTTCTAAAAGTCAACCACCATTAAGCATCCAAGTTCGTATCAATACCCCCGGAATGAGAAGACCCTTGACCCCAAGGGTCAAACGAAGGGAACCAAGAAGTAATCAACTCGACATCCTCCCAAGTAGCGTCTTCCGGTAGAGAGCCACTCCATTTAACCAACCATTGCACACAGACACGATTATGGCGTTTAAGAATGCGGCGATCAATCACGCTTTCGGGAAAACGAGAAGAGGATGAATCTGGTAATGGAGAATTCACCGGTACCGGAAGAGGGCCATAGTACTTTTTAAGCAAGGAGACGTGCACCGTTGGATGTATTTGAAGCGTAGGTGGTAATTGTAAAGTATAAGCAACCAAGCCCACCTTGGCAATGATCGGATAAGGACCGGAATATTTAACAGATAGTTTTTGATTAAGATTGGATTCTTGGCGAGCGGTGAATTGACGGTAAGGTTGTAATTTCAAGTAAACCCAATCACCAACTGCAAAGACCCGCTCCGTTCGATGGGCATCCGCTAATTGTTTCATACGCAATTGAGACTTCTGAAGATTGACCTTAAGAGATCGAATAACCTCTTCTCGAGCTGTTAAACTCCGATCCACAGCCTCCACATTACTATCGCCAGGAAGATAAGGTAAGTGGAGTGGGGGAGGTGACCATAAATGACCTCAAAGGGGGTGCAACGAATAGCTGATTGATAGGTAGTGTTATACCAATATTCTGCCAAAGGAAGCCAATTAGCCCAATCATGTTGTTTGTCAAAACACATACAACGAAGATACCCTTCAAGACATCGATTCAAAACTTCAGATTGTCCATCCGATTGAGGGTGATAAGAACTAGTTAAACACTGAGTGACTCCTTGCATGATCAAAAGTTCTTTCCAAAAAGAACTAATAAAAATCTTATCGCGATCCGAAACAATAGATTTCGGAGAGCCATGCAAACGATACACGCAGTCCAAATAAGCTTGCGCCACTGAAACTGCATTGAAGGGATGTGATAAGGCAATAAAGTGACCCCCTTTACTCAACCTATCAACCACCACCATAATGACATTCTTGCCTTTAGACATCGGTAACCCTTCAATAAAATCCATCGCAATATCTTCCCAAACACCTTGTGGAATAGGCAGTGGTTGTAATAAACCCGGGTACCCCGCATTGTCTGCCTTACACTGTTGACAAGTTGGGCAATTACGAATGTAGAGCTTGATATCGCTGGATATTAAAGAAGAAAATCAAACATTCTTTATTCTTTGAGGTACCATTCTGACAAAAGAATCCCTCTCTTGCTTGTTGAGGAGATCGGGGTGAGACACCCCTTGCTTTCAGCTTTCACTCGCCTGCAGGCGAGGACGCGTCTCCCTCCCCTATCCGGGACTCGCATCTTTGGCCAATAAAACAACCGAGAAACTCGTTGTATAGTAGCAGTCATTCCTGAATGGCCACCAGCAGGTGAATCATGCATCCAAGAAAGTATAGACTGTTTAAGAGAAGGATTATGACCAATCACCAACTTCCCTTTTCGACGTAATTGATGAGAAGACCAAGTATAAAAAGGATGAGAAGTGGAGGAGTGATGTAGCTCCTCAATAAGCTTTACCAAGCTGGGATCCGACGACCAAGTATCGCGAATAGAATCCCATAATGAGGAATGAATAGAAGATAAACTCATCTGCAACAAATCTCCATGACTTACTCGAGATAAAGCATCCGCTACCTTATTCTCAGTGCCTTTTTTATACACAATATCATAGCTAAAACCCATCAACTTTGAAAGCCATTTTTGTTGAAACGGGGTTGCCACCTTGTGATCTAAAAGATGTTTCAAGCTTTGTTGATCCGTATGAATCAAAAAATGTCTGTTCACCAAATATGGATACCACTTTTGTACTGCATGTATTAAGGCCAACAACTCATGTTCATAAGTAGACAAAAGCAAATTTTTTGGAGACAAGGCTTTGCTCAAAAAAGCAATCGGGTGACCCCGCTGCATTAACACCGCCCCAATGCCATAGCCTGAAGCATCCGTTTCAATGATAAAAGTATCATCAAAATTAGGTAAGGCTAAGACCGGAGGATTGGACATAGCAGACTTCAAAGAATCAAATGCCGCCACTGCTTCGTCCGTCCAAACAAAAGAATTCTCTTTTTTGAGCATTTGAGTTAATGGTCGAGCAATCAACCCATAATTCTTCACAAATCTTCTGTAATACCCAGTAAGGCCTAAAAACCACGTAATTGTTTGCAATTAGTAGGTCGAGGCCATTCTTGAATTGCCTTGACTTTGTTAGGATCTGTGGACACTCCCTGAACAGAAATAATATGCCCCAAGTATTCTAATTCTTTCGCCCCAAACACACATTTGGATTTCTTAGCGACCAGTTGATGCTCACGCAACAAGGTGAACACCTTCCATAGATGTTGTAAATGAGCGGACCAAGTCGAACTATATACCAAGATGTCATCAAAGAAAACTAATACAAATTTTCTCAAATGAGTCCGAAAGACATGGTTCATTAAACTTTGAAAAGTGGATGGAGCATTAGTTAAGCCGAATGGCATCACTAAAAATTCATAGTGGCCATTGTGAGTCTTAAATGCTGTTTTATGAACATCATCCGGATCAACACGAATTTGATAATAACCAGATTTAAGATCGAGTTTAGAAAAATAAGCCGTACCATGTAATTCATCCAACAATTCCTCAACCAACGGAATAGGAAAGCGATCAGGAATGGTAGCTTGATTAAGCCGGCGATAATCAACACACATCCGCCAACCTCCATCTTTTTTCTTAACCAAGACCACCGGAGAAGCAAAAGAACTATTACTATGCCTGATCACTCCTTGTTCTAACAATTCATCCGTCATTTTCTCGATCACATCTTTTTGAATAAGCGGATACCTATACGGTTTGATATTAATACCCTTAACGCCATCTTGCAATGGTATCTTATGATCAAAGCCTTTCCGAAAAGGTGGAAGAGATCCCAAATCACAAAATACATCTTTGAATTCAGATAATAAGGATTGCATATCTTGAGCCTCAGAAGTAACCGAGGTAGACTGTTGCAGCATTACCAAAGTGGAGGTAGAATACCTGTCTATTGAACATAATTGCAACATGGACAATTCAACCCTTTGTTGAACCAATTTCTTTAAATTACCCTTATTAACAACATGAATTTTTTTGGTCTGCCCCCCTCGTAACACCACTTTCTTCCCCTTGTATTTAAATTCAATAATTCTGTCCTGGTAATTCAAATGAATGCTTCCTAATTTAGTAAACCATTGTACACCTAATACCAAGTCAAAACCTCCCAATGGCATAACATATACATCTGCTTCAAATGTGATTCCCTGCATCTTCCATTGAAATCCCAAAATCATTTTATCACAAACAACTTGACTTCCATCTGCCACTCTTACCAACATAGGGGATTTAGTAACCATAGCACATCCCAACAACATTACCAACTTCTTATCAATGAAATTGTGAGAACTTCCCGTATCCATCAATATTTGTATATCTAATTTGTTAACATGACCCTCACCTGCATCGATTGATACACCGCATTACCTTCTAAAGCATTTACAGAAATTTGAGCAAACTCCACATTTGTTTCCTCTTCCTCTGAAGGCTCTTCTTCATCCAGAACTTCTACTTCAATATGATATAATTGAGGTTTCTTTCCCCTACAAACATGGCCTCGAGTATATTTCTCATCACATACATAACACAATCCTTTCGCCTTCTTTTCTTCAAATTCAGCTGTAGTGAGAGTTCTTCTATTACTACCATGTTGTTCAACAACTCCCTTAATAGTAGTTACAAATTTAACATAGGGAATTACACCTTTGTTAGTGTTATTGCCCCAAGTTAAAGCCTTACTACCCTTATCTTTTCTCAATTTCTGAGAAGCCTCTTTCAATTTAACCAACCCATAAGCTTCTTGTACCGATTTCGGATTGAACATACGTACATGCAATTGAATTTCTTCCTCTAAACCCGCAAGAAAGCAACTCAATGCATATTCAAGAGGTAAATTGAGCTTACTCACAATAACATCAAAAGCATCATGATATTCTTTCGCCAATGCTGTTTGTTTAAGATTTTTTAATTCGGACATAGGATCATCAAAGAGATTACCAAAACGTACCTTCAAAGCATCCTTTAATTCACTCCAATTCGGCGGAACTTCTTCTCTTTGTTTTTACAGAGATTGATACCATTGAATCGCTCTATCTTCAAAATGAATTGAAGCCAATCGTACTCGATTTGCATCGGAAACTCGATCTAACTGAAAGAATTGCTCTGTTTTATAGAACCAAGCTGTAAGATTATCACTGCTGAACTTCGGAAACTCGATCCTCGCTAAACTTGATGAAAGCTGATAACCAGAGCAATCCGTTGCATTCACAAACGCACTTCCCCCACCACTCGAGCGATCACTATGATTATTCAAAGAATTCGCCAGATCTTTAATTGCTTCCTTCATAGCTAAGATTGATTGAGCCTGCTCTCTTCTCATATCAGCCATTGATTTCTTGTGAATCTTGCGATTCTCTGCAATTGATTGAAAACATTCCTTTAGTTGTTGTTCAAACTGAGGAGGATCATCATTCGTTCCCCGATTTGAAGTTTCTTCACTGCTTCGATCTTCAACTTCAATGTTCCGAACAACTTCTGTTCGTCGTGTCATTTTCAGAACGATAACAGATCAAGAGCTCCAAGGATCAAGAGCTCTGATACCAATGATGTAACATCTCGTATATTTTTTAATTAAAAGGGTAACTTCGTTAAGTTTATAAAAGGACCTTTTATGTCTTTTGTGAAACATTGAGGGTTTATTGTGCTTCATAATTAATTTGGTGGTTAACAAATTAATAAATAATAATAACATTATAAGTGTTACAATGTTTACTTAATATTATAAAACTTAACTTAAAGTAATAAAAATCTTAAAAATAATTGTGATTAAAATAATAATAATAATGTTATTGTTATTATTACTACTAATAATATTAATAATAATAATAATAATAATAATAATAATAATGATAATATTAATAATAGCAAAATTATAAAAATAATAATAATAACTAAGAATAATAATAATGATAATAATATTACTACTATTATTAATAATAACAATTTATAAAAATTATAAAACCTAAAAAGGTTTGAAACTTAAAGTTATAGGGTTAGTTTTGTCAAGTTATAAACTTTAAAAGAAAGTTTAAAGCATAAAATGTAACTGCTTAAACCACAGGGACCAAACGTGTAAATAATAAAACCCAAACCCCATTTTTTTTTCCTTTCCCCGCAAATCCGGCGAGACGCCGGTGGGCACTCCGGCCAAGCCCGGCGACGATTGTTTTCACTTGTTTTTCGATCCAAAACCGTCCCCAGCCGTAAGCGAAGATGATTCGAACTAACATTGGTCATTTAATCGGGTTTAACGACGGTTACCAAAGCGTGTGGGCTCGAGTAACCGTCGGCCATCAATCCCAAGCCGTTTGAGCTTTAAAACACAATAATAATCAAATTAACTCAACCAAAACGATCGTTTATCTATCCCTAAACGATTATCACTTCCAATTTCACCTGATAAACACAATTTCATTGCAATTGATCACCACTATCATCGTGACCTGCAACTTAATGGAGGTCCATGTTCGAAGTCCTATTACACCGAATTAACAGAGGGCTTTTGCTCATTATCGATCCTAAAAGCTATCTGCAAAGTTAATTTGAATAACAACAACTTTTGAGTATCGAATCGACAGCAAGGCAGTCGCGATTTTCTTTGTTCTCGTACTAATCATTTCAGAATCAATTCAGGTAATTAAGCACGTCTACATACTCGGTTTTACATGAGAAACAAAAGCCCCATGCTTAATTCAAGCATCGAAATCGTTTTCATGATCGATTGGAATCAAATCAAACTAGGGTTTATATGGATTTGGGGTTTTCTTTTCAAATTGATTAAATAGTTTTGTTTTGAATCTAAAATCAAATTAGGGCCTTAGCCCAATTGGTAACATACAACCCCCATAGGCAGGAGGTCCCGGGTTCGAACCGGGCCCCTGCCATCTTTTTTTTTTTTATTTTAATTGTTTTGCCATATTTTTAATACATAAAAACTATTATTATATTAATAAATTAAAATAAAAATTAAATTGTTAACTAGAACATTTCAAGAATTATTAAGTAAATTTTAAGGAGTTTAATACTTAAGATTATAGTTTTATTTATTTATTTATTTATTTATTTTAAAAATAACAAAGATTATAAAACATTATTAACTCTTTCATATGTTATGGTTCAAATTTTGATTATATAACTAATTATTCAAGTAGTTATCAAAATAATTATTTGAATAATTTAATATCCATCCAATCATATAAACATTTTATATCATAATCAATTAATAAATTTATTCGTTAACTTTTATTTAAATTCTTGAAATTTATAAAACAATATAATTTGCTCTACTCTTATTTTCTTAGGTTTGGTATGATAAAACCTTTATGTTAAATCATGTTAAAAGCTCAAAACTTTCTAAAATAGTTCTAAATGATTTTAAGTCATTTAAAATACATACTTAAATAATTCTCTTTATCAAGTTTTAAATAATTAATTATTAAATTAATTATTTCTTTTCGCATATTATACTTAATTTCTATTAAAACAATAATTTGACTTATTGGGACATTTTTTTTATTATTCGTAAACTTAATTGATCTTTATTAAACCAAAACGTAAACGATTCATTATTACCCCCAAATTCCAATTGAAATCCTAGTTCGCGTTTAATCGTTAAAACCTTATTATTAACCTAAATCTTATAATATATATATATATATATTTAGGTGCCATGTGACGTTTCATCTTGGAACAATGTTTATTATCAAGCTTATTAATCTTCATTCTCATACTTATTGCCATGTGAGTTTTCCATGTGAGTTTCCTTGTCCCCTTTTTACTTTATTTCACACTATTTTGGGGTGAAACATGATACTTATACATCATACACTTATAAACGTTTGAGACTTGTAAAGCACTTGCAATTCATCTTTATTTTTGTCATGGTTATTTGTGTGTTGTAAGTGATTATATGAGATACATAGTTTGTTTACAATCATTAACTATTGCTAGCCTGGCGACGTCTTAGATCTTTGGGCCTGACAAGCCTATTTGGTGCTAAAGTCGAGATATTGCCGACTCCTGATGACGTATGCTTGTTCATCATGGGAACCAAATACACTTAGCCAATCTTTTATACTTGTAATCAAGTCGAGGTTTGGTTGTAACGATATGTGTTCTATAACCTTACTTGCTTATGACCTATGACATGAATTGCTACTTGTAACCTTTTTCATATTATGTATGAAAACCTTGGAAACTCACCAACTATTTTTAGTTGACTCTTATTTTTGTCATGTTTCAGGAAACACCCAAGTTTAATGTGGACTTTGAAGCTTGCAATAAAACTAGGACTTGGACCTAGTTAAATAAACAAAATGTTATGTTATATTTGAGTTATGTTGAACTTATTTCTTGTTTGAGACTTATGGTTGTATTTAATTTTAAGACTTATGATAATAGTATTTACAATTTAATATAGCGTTATGTGGTTGTGAACAATCTTAACCCTCACATCTCGACGATTCCGCCGTCAAGGTTGGGGTGTGACAAATGATACAATCTAAGTCAAATTAGATTGAAATTGGTGAGGATTATAGCTACCATTGAATAATCAATGAACAACCATGGATTACCGAATAGAGAAGCAAGAAAGGATTAAGAAAAGCTTCTGAATTTCTGGTAAAAACGATTATAAAGAACAGAATGAGAGAGTATAATTTATCTAGACACTTTCTACATCTTATTTCCCTCCTTTTATACTAAAGACTAACAAACTTGTAACTACATCAACTAACTAACTAGTCAACACTTCTAAAAGTCAACCACCATTAAGCATCCAAGTTCTTATCATACTTCCCAAATTCCGTGGAAACTAAAAATTGTTTTAATATCTATAACTCAAATGGTGTAATTTTTAGAGTTGAGGATCAAACATTGGAAGTCATTGATGTTCTTTTCTTCCCTTCCTTTACTATTCCATTTTTTCCACTGGATGAATCCTCAGCCATTGAGCGTGTGTTATTCTTTCCTCTCTGATGGATTTTTTTGCCACAATAAGTACTAATAGGATTCTACTTTTATTTGTGCCTCGTTATCAAAAAATAGAAATGATCAAATTATTGTACTTGTACAGGACTTCAAGAAAACAAGCTTGGTTTCTTGTAAGGCCCCGTTCCCGGGACGCTCAAAGTTGGTCATTCATCGCACATAAAACATACATTTACATTTTTTCTTTCTTAAATAGTTGCAGCGGAAACATTAAAAGACATAATTTCATTCCATCAAAATGCTCTTGCACAATAGTACAATCGTTCTTTTAACAATATCATGTTACATTTATTACAAAAGCGTTAAACATAAGATGCCATCCAAAACACGCTGAGTAGCCGCCCCGTGCCATCCTCAACAACATACCTGCCAACTGGAAACACATCAAAAGTCAGCGTTGCTGAGTGAGTTCTAGTTTTTATAATAAAACATACTTTACTTTCTTTTAAAACCATTCGTTACTTTTACATGCTCACACATCGTACGTACGCATAAATAATATCATTATTATCTTCTTCATTCATTCTTTCATTCATTCGTTCCAATTAACTTTACTTGCGCATCGGACATCATCCGTACCAATACCATGTGCTACACCCCGACCAGTCTTAGCTACCGGGCCGAAGTCAATAAATGAACAGCTAACGTATGCCACGGTACTAAGGGTATCCGGTCAGTCTTAGCTACCGGGCCGAAGTCGAATAATGAACAGCTAAACGTATGCCACGGTACTAAGGGTAACCGATCAGTCTTAGCTACTGGGCCGAAGTCAATAAATGAACAGCTAAACGTATGCCACAGTACTAAGGGTAACCGATCAGTCATATCCACTGGGCCGAAGTCAATAAATGAACAGCTAAACGTATGCCACAGTACTAGGGGTAAGCGGTAGAGGTTCTACATTAATGGTCAATCACAAAGAAGGACCCGTTATCCGATACATGCAAGACGTTTCATTTCTTTCCACTTTACGTTACATAACACTTCATTTCATTCATTCATTCATTAATGCATACATTTATTCATTACGTTCCACTTTTCCTTATCTTTCACTTTACATTACATAATACTTCATTTCATTCATTCACGTTCAACGCAAGGCCATAGAAAGATAAGCATACATAATAAGGAACATAACATAAACATAAACATACAACATCATCATACACGTCAATCATACATCACATCACATACGTCACCCATACTAAGCATCACACGCACCGCCATACCTAACGTCACACGTGACATCATACATATCATTATCATCTCCATCAACATCCTCATCATAATCTCATCATCCTGCGTCCTCTTATACCGTCCATGCCCATCACATCGTCGAGGAATTTCATCTCGGCTATCATATCTGAACACTTAGGCGAGTGGGCATCTATGCGAATGGACCCTATGCGAATGGACTATGGGCGAATGGACCTCTATGCGAATGGACTCCCAGTCGCATAAATCTCATGCGTATGGCCTTCAGTCGCATGACTTCAGGCGTATGGGATTTAGTCGCATACTCTTCATGCGAATGAACCTCAGTCGCATGGCCTCCAGGCGCATGGACTTCAGTCGCATAGCCTCCGTGCGAATGAACCTCAGTCGCACCATCTCTCAATCGCATGACTCCCAAGCACATGAACTTCAGTCGCATGACCATCACGCGTATGGACCTCAGTCGCATAGCAAACGTGCGTATGGACCTCAGTCGCACTTCAATCGGCCGAATGGCCTCCAGTCGCCCTCCAGTCGGTCGCCTAGCCCTAGTTGGTGTAGAGTGCAGTTTGCTCGACTGCAGCCGCGGGTTTTCGACCTCCAACCCCTTCCAAACCTCTTTTAAGCTCAAATCAACCCTTCTTAAGGTTAGGGAAACATACCATGACCTCATACAAGCATAACCAAGCAAGAAATCAAGCCTCGAACGCATCATACACATAAATACATGCATCAAAACGGGTCTTCACCCAAAAACTTGAAAAATAGGTTTTTGGACGTGTTCCAGCCCCAAAATCAGTTGAAAACGTGTAAAAGAGGGGTCCTAGAACTCACCTTAACGATCCCGTCGAGTAGAGCTTCGATTTGACTCGCTCCACGTTGAATTCCACGCTCAAATCCACCCGAACCAACTTTTCTCCTCTTTTCTCCTTCTCCTCTCTTTTCCTCTCTTGGCTGAAATATGGGGAGAATAGGGGTGTTTTCCACCTTTTATACCCCCGTGCATCAAAGTTTATCTCGTTGGCGGGTTTGGTCCCTCGACTTTGGACTTTATTTCTTTTTCTTCTTTCGTCGGCTTCAAAAGAAATTTCCGGGCGTTACAAGTCCACCCCCCTTAAATAGGTTTCGTCCCCGAAACCTGTTACTCCTTAACCAACCGTGGACCATGTTGGCTCATCTCTTCTCCAGTTTCCCACGTATGCTCAGATCCCTTTCTGTGCTTCCACTGTACGCGCACAAGTAGATCCACTCTATTACCCAGCCTCTTCTCCTTTCAATCGATGATTGTCACTGGTTGCCCCATCTAATTGAACCGTTCATCTACCTCGATATCGTCTAGTGGGACGACCATATCTTCGTCCGCCAAACATTTCATCGGATGAGATACGTGGAATATCGGGCTAATCTCACTTAGTTCCCCTAGTAGCTTCAAGCTATAAGCCACCCTTTCCCACTCGAGCCACGACTCAGAAAGGCCCTACGTACCTCGAGCTCAACTTGCCCCGCTTCCCGAACCGAATGATACATTTCCAAGGTAAGACTCCCGGCAATACTCTATCACCCACCTGGAATTTAATCTGTCAACGTCTCTCATCAGCATACGACTTCTGCCTATCTTTAGGCTTTCTGCCTCGTGAACCTTCGACTGTCGAGTGCAAAGACTATAACCTTTCCCTCTGCCTTAACACACATCCCAACCCCGATTAGGAAGCATCTGGATAAAACGCTAGATCCTCACTCCCATCGGGTAATGACAGAATGGGAGCTTGATTCAGTCTTGCCCTCGATTCCTCGAACGCCTTCTCTTGAGCTTGACCCCCATGCAAGTTTCACATCTTTCCGGATCAACTTAGTTAGTGGAGAGGCGATCTTGGAAGAGTCTTGAATGAATCTTCTGTAGTAGCCCGTCAAACCCAAGAAACTACGAATCTCGGATGGCGCCTCAGAAAACTTCCATTGCATCACCGCCTCCACCCTTACCGGTTCCGCCATAATCCCGTCGGGGTTCGCTACCTGACCCAAAACTGAACCTCGCGCAACCAGAATGCGCACGTGGAGAACTTTGGCATACATTTTCTTCCCTCTCAGCGTCTCCAACACCTCTCAAACGTGATCGGCATGCTCCTCCTCGCTCTTCGAATAAATCAGGATATCTTCCATAAACCCAATCACTGATTTATCTAACATGGGTCGACATTCTTGATTCATCCAATCCGTAAAAACAGCTGGCGCATTGGTCAAACCAAAAGACATAACGAGAAAATCGTAGTGTCCATAATGCGTGCGAAGAGCTGTTTTAGGAATATCCTACTCCCTCACCTTCAACTGATGATATCCAGATCGAAGGTCTATCCTTGGAAACCAATTGGTACTCTAGAGCTGGTCAAACAGATCATCAATTCTCGGTAGGGGTACCGATTCGTCACTGTCAGCCTATTCAACTCACGGTAGTCTGCACACATCCTCGTACTACCATATTCATTCTTCACAAATAAGACCGGAGCATTCCAAGGAGAGATACTCGGTCTAATGAACCCCTTATCAAGCAACTCTTGCAGCTGCTCCATCAACTCTTTCATCTCGGTCGGAGCCAACCGATACAGTGCTTTGGCTACAGGTTGGGCATCCGGTATCAGATCAATCTGAAACTCAATCTCATGGTCCCGTGACGCTCCTGGTAGGTCTTTGGGAAACACATCTGGAAAGTAGCACACAACCGGTACATCAGACAGTTGTGATGTCGGCGCATCCACATCTTTTACATAGGCCAGATAGGCACTACATCCACGCCTCATACACTTTCCCGTCACCGCCATTGATATTGTTTTCGAGATCGTCGTGACCCGATCACCAAAAACCGTCACCGAATTCCCGTCAGACGTTGTCAATCGTATCATCTTCTTGCGACCCACAATGTTCGCTCCGTATTCCGTCAACAAGCCATTCCTAGGTCTACATTGAAACCGCCTAAGGTCATCACGAATGGTCTAACTGAAAATTTATGACCTTCAAATTCCACGTCGCGGTCATCTATCGCATCGAAATCCTGGTAGAATTACCTATGGCAGTTTCTACATCGAAGGGCTTATCAATACCTCTACCCCTAATGGGCGACTCAGCACAAAAGGCAGCAGAAATGAAACTCTTACTTGCGCCAAAATCAACTAACAGCGAAGTTAGAGTTTGGTTTACTCAAAACGTACCTGACACCACATCGGGGTCCGTCCTAGCCTCTTCTTGCATCATCGTAAACGCTCTTGCACTCGTCCTTCTCCTCCAGTCTTCCTCATCCCCGAACCTTCAGCCCTCAGCTTCTTGTAATCCCTGCTTATGTGGCCTTCCCCACCACAAGAATAGCACCTCCCCATTCTGCAGTTCTTCGCCACATGTCCGGTCCTTCCACAACGGAAACAGACATTGGTACCCAATCTGCATTCCCCGGGGTGTTTTCGTCCACAGTTACCACAACCCTTCACCCCCATATTGGATGTGACCACACGTCGGTCATCCACCCTCGCAGCCTTGTTCTTTGGGGTGAAACTCTCACGTTCAACCCGCTTTCCTTTCAAATTCTTGTCGTCGCTACCCTCCTTGTTTACTTCAATCACGGTCGTCTCCTTCACCGCCCTAATTACCTCAGTCACCATCAACGGCAGAATCGTCTGCATCGCATGTTGAACTCCCGCAACCACAGCCTCTTTCATTGCGGTCCTCAGGTTAGCACTATCATCACCGCTGTCACACCCCCGCTAAAAGCGGAAACACGGGGATGTAACGAGACCGGGATCGTCATAACACATGGTAAGCGATAGAGAGCAATATAAATAAATGATGACTTGCGTGTCATGACGACACCCGACAACAAGGGGACTTGTGTCGTGTTTAGTCAATGTTCACGACAACATAGCCATAAGCAACATGATGATGATAACACATATACACATATGATGAAAATGTAAATGTTAATTCCCACAACCCGGGAACAAGTTTCAAAAGTTGATGATTGTTTACAAGCGTTAACATTGTTCAAAAAGATTGTTTATCAAACATGAGCTAAGTCCCAAAAATGCATCCTAGGGTCTCCACTAAGGCAGCACACCTAGATTCCTGGACTTGCATGATCACCTGAAAAGATATGCTTAAAACGGTCAACATAATTGTTGGTGAGTTCGCAGGTTTATGTAATAAAAATGTAAGTGATGCTGTAATGAATAAGCGCGTCGGAATACCGTGAATACAGTTATTACACAAGTAAATATCACATGACATGAGCTTTGCAACCAAACCTAGCGACGTACACGAAGAAATTGTCGGCATATATTCACCCAAGGGCCCGTTCCTGGCCACTGATGGTACCAACTAGTATACCATCGAACGAGGGTGGGGGTGTCAACCCCGTAGTACTACCAATACCTAACCGTCGGTTCCCACACTGGAATTAAATAGTTGCAAAGATAGAACGACACAGCAGACCCAAGCATGTATCAAATAGTACTTGCAACACAGTATCACGTTGATTCCTTGTATGTAAAATGTATGTAAGTTGTACAGCATAAAAATTGTGTAAGCATACTTTTCCCCCAATTTTGTAAATGATTGAAATATTGTATAAGCGTAAAAAGGGGCCACGAAACTCACTTGTTAAGTGGTAAGTATGTATGAGCGATGTATCCCAAATGTTGAATGCAAATAAACAGTCAAACACCTATTGACAGTTATTGTATAGCATTAATGATATGTTATATGTATAAGCGCGCAATAATGATGGGTCGGTTCGGGTCGTATCGGATGGGTCACGCACAACACACACAGACTGACACACGTACTAGACCTTATGTAGATCCAAGTACAAGACATTGTCGCCATTAATGATGATGTTTAAGTAAAAGTCTCGTTGTTTATTGAAGAAACATTGAATAAGTGTCAATAGTTATAAGTCAATTTGATCGTTGTAAAACGTTAGTTCAATTTGCTAAAAATAGTTTCTGTGCCCTTTCTTGCGTTGACTTTAATATTTGTGGCCGAACAATGGCATTATTGTGTTAGTGTTACCTCGACACCACACGACATACTCACGCCACGCACAAGGGGTCAAACACTACAAATTTCAGTCGCATAACAAGGTCAGACGCACGACTCAACTTCCATTCGTGCGAATCAACCCTCAATCGTGCGAATCAGCTTCATTCGTACGATTGAGCCTTCATTCGTATGATTGGCCTTCAGTCGTACCACACAACACCAATCGCACGACTCAACTTCCATGCGCACGAATCAACCTTTAATCGTGCGAATTAGCTACTTTCGTACGACTAAACCTTCATTCGTGCGATTGGACCCCAGTCGTGCGAATCACATTCATTCGCACACATTCAGTCGGTCACCTGACTCAATCGCACACAAACACTCAATCGCATGACTCATTCGCATACACTCAATCGCACGCATGACTCAATCGCACACAGACACTTAGTCGCACAACTCAGTCGCACGACATGCCTAGTCGCACAACTCAGTCGCGCGATTGACTCAGACGCATGATCCAGTCGCACGATCCACTCAGTCGCACGGCTCAATCGCATGGATGACCCAGTCGCCTGATCTGCAGAATCGCGACTGTGGTCGGGATGAGCAGCCCCCGGGCTGCTCTAAACACGGGTTTTACGCCACAAGGACCTCCAGAAACACTCAACAAACATTCACAAGCATAAAACACAAGCAAAGGACCTCACACGCACCCATACGACCTTGTGTGTTCGGGTTGAACCCAAACACCCAAAACCCTAGTTTGGACAGCTGTGAAAAGGCTAGAAAACGGACAACCAAAGACAACTACCTGCTATAAAGAAGTAATCTAGGCTGTAGATGGTGTCAAGACGAAGAAAACAAGACCTCTCGGGTTGGATTTGGTGCAAAAATGGAGATTTTGTGTGTGAAGGAGATGAAGATGAAGAAGATGGTGAAATGAGAATTAGGGCTGGTATGAGGGTATTTATACCCAGCCCAAGTTTGCAAAATTACAAGTTTAGTCCTTGCACTTAACCCCCGAGTTTTCCCAAATTGTGTTCGGTTGAAAAACGACTTTGTTAGGTGTTTTATATTAATTGTAAAAGTTCATTTAATGTTGTCATGACTTAAGAAATGGTTATATTAAAACATTTATTATATTTATAAAATGATATATTTAAAGTTTTCAAAAATGAAAGTTTTAGAGGTCTTTTTAAGGTTAACACAAGGTTATAACGAATGCACACACAACGATAATATTGCACACATGATATCCACATAAAGAGTCAAATAGAGATGAGGAATGACCAAATATAGAATAGATGACGGACAAACACGTTAATTGACGGACCTTAAAGTGACGGATGTCACAACCGCATTCCGGGTGACGGATTTCAGGCTCTTCGGGTGCCATCTCAGCAGCCCTTGTCATGCTCCTCGTGACACGCGATCTAGCACCACGTCCACCACAACCTTCACCTGACACCGCCCTCGACGATCTACCACCGGCCATTCTCTAACTCACACTGAAAGATTCAAACACCAGTTGAGAGAATTTCGTCCCGAAATTCAGCTGGAGTTAGGTCCAAGAGTGTCATCCTCGAAAAGATGTGGATATTTGAGTTTCATCTGATCTTCACTACGCGAACAATAGGTATCCTACTACGCTTTAGTTGCTTGACCTTTCGATCCATGATCTCAATGGGTTTTTCAACAAAATGAAGCTTGTCGGCAATCTTGATTTCCTCGATTGGCACGTGAAGGGATTCATCGGCCAAACATTCTTGAGGTTTGACACGTGAAAAGTATCATGCACACCGCTAAGCTCTTGTGGCAACCTTAACCGGTAAGCCACTGGACCGATCCTTTCAGTGATCTCAAATGGTCCAACGTATCTTGGGGCTAACTTCCCTTTCTTTCCGAATCGAACGACTCCTTTCCAAGGGGAAACTTTGAGTAACACACGATCCCCAACATTGAATTCTAGAGGCTTCTGACGATTGTCGGCATAGCTCTTTTGGCGATCTCGCGCGGCTTTAAGTCGATCTTTGATTTGGAAAATCTTGTCTGTTGTCTCTTGGATGATCTCTGGGCCTGTTAGCTGACTTTCACCAATTTCGGCCCAACAAACGGGAGATCTGCATTTCCTTCCATACAACGCTTCAAATGGAGCACATCCAATGCTTGTATGGTAGCTGTTGTTGTAGGAGAACTCAATCAACGGCAGATGAGCATCCCAACTACCACCAAAATCGATTACACACGCTCTCAACATGTCCTCTAGCGTCTGTATAGTGCGTTCACTTTGGCCATCTGTTTGAGGGTGATAGGCTGTACTCATGTCTAATCGAGTGCCCATCGCTTTCTGTAGTGTCTGCCAAAAACGTGAAGTGAATCTGCTATCACGGTCGGATATGATTGACACCGGCACCCCGTGCCGTGTCACGACCTCTTTGATGTACAATCTCGCCAACTTATCCATCTTGTAGTCTTCTCGGATAGGCAAGAAATGTGCTGATTTCGTCATTCGATCAATAATGACCCATATCGAGTCATGACCGCTGCTTGTTCTAGGGAGTTTGGTAATGAAATCCATAGCTATGTTCTCCCATTTCCACTCGGGAATTTCAGGTTGCTGTAATAATCCCGATGGCTTTTGATGTTCAGCTTTGACCTTCGAACACGTCAAGCATCGGCTGACGTATAAGGCAATGTCTTTCTTCATGCCTGGCCACCAGTACAGATCCTTAAGATCATGATACATCTTATCTGCACCAGGATGAATAGAGTATCGCGTCTTGTGGGCTTCATCCATGACTAAGGTACGAACACCTCCCCATTTGGGTACCCATATGCGATCCATGAAGTACTGAATACCGTCATCCTTGCGAATCATCTGTTTATCTAACCCCCGGAACTCTTCTCCCGCAAGGTTTTCTTCTTTTAATGCCTCACTCTGTGCAATTTGAATCTGAGCTTTCAAGTTGGTTTGAATGGTCAAACCCAACGCTCGTGCACGTAGTGGTTTCACACGTTCTTTACGGCTTAAGGCATCAGCCACCACGTTAGCTTTCCCCGGATGATACCGGATTTCACAATCGTAGTCACTGAGAAGTTCTACCCAACGTCGTTGGCGCATGTTCAGTTCCTTCTGGTCCAGAATATGTTGAAGGCTCTTATGATCGGTGAAGATGATGCATTTGGTGCCATACAGGTAATGCCTCCAAATTTTGAGTGCAAATACTACAACGCCCAACTCAAGATCATGAGTGGTGTAGTTCTTTTCGTGCACTTTAAGTTGTCGCGAAGCGTAGGCAATCACCTTGTCCTTCTGCATTAGTACACATCCCAATCCTTGATGTGACGCATCGCAGTAAACTACAAAATCATCTGTTCCGTCTGGGAGAGACAGTATCGGCGCGTTGCACAACTTCTCTTTCAACGTTTGGAACGCTTGCTCTTGTGCATATCCCCAGTCAAACTTTTTGTCTTTCTGAGTAAGCAGGGTCAACGGTTGCGCGATTTTTGAGAAATTCGCGATGAAGCGACGATAATAACCGGCCAATCCCAAGAATTGCCGTATCTCTGATGGTGTCTGGGGCGTATCCCACTTCTTCACCGCTTCGATCTTGCCGGGATCTACGTGAATCCCGTCCTCATTAACCACATGACCCAAAAACTTCACTTCTCGCAGCCAAAATTCACACTTTGAGAATTTGGCGAAAAGTTTCTCTTCCCGTAGTAGCTCCAGAATTGCCCGAAGGTGTTCTACATGATCCTCTTTTGATCGGGAATAGATAAGTATATCGTCTATGAACACGATCACGAACTTATCCAAGTAAGGTTTGCACACCCGATTCATTAGATCCATGAACACAGCTGGTGCGTTAGTCAACCCGAACGGCATGACCAAGAACTCATAGTGCCCATAACGAGTTCTGAACGCAGTCTTCGGTATGTCGTCCTCGAAAACCCTTAGCTGATGATAACCAGATCGAAGATCGATCTTTGAAAAATACGAAGCTCCTTGCAGCTGATCAAATAAGTCGTCGATCCTGGGGAGAGGATATCGGTTCTTCACCGTCAACTTATTCAGTTCACGGTAATCGATGCACATGCGGAACGATCCATCCTTCTTCTTGACAAATAGTACCGGCGCTCCCCACGGTGAATGACTCGGTCGAATAAAACCCTTCTCCAGTAGTTCCTGTAATTGACTAGACAACTCTTGCATCTCAGATGGCGCTAGTCGATATGGCGTTTTCGCTACCGGCGTAGCTCCAGGAACCAACTCAATACGGAATTCCACTTGTCGTGGAGGAGGCAAACCAGACAAGTCATCTGGAAATACTTCTGGGTAATCCCGTACCACTGGAATATCCACCATTTTCCTCTTTTCGTCTTTCTTTTCAACCACATGAGCCAGAAAAGCGTAGCACTGCTTTCGTAAACTCTGGCGTGCTTTCATGCAGGAAATAAGCTTTAAGCTCTTACCCGGTCGTTCTCCCTGAACCTTGAGTACTTCCCCGTTTGGCATAGGGATACGTACTACTTTGTCTCGGCAAACAATCTCTGCTCCATTCTGCGACAACCAATCCATACCCACGATCACGTCGAAGCTTCCTAACTCAAAGGGTATCAAGTCTATCTCAAAGGTATGATCCTCCAGCGTCAACGAACACTTCCTAATGATCTCATCGGCCTGAACAACCCTACCATTGGCCATTTCTACGGAGTAGCTAGTATCTAGCCTACTAGGACTCAAATCAAGTAATTGCACAAACTCAGAAGATATGAAACTATTGTCTGCTCCAGTATCAAATAATATAGATGCGAAGTGATGATTGAGTAAGTGCGTACCCGTGACAACATTCGGGTCCTGACGAGCATCATTGGCTCCAATGACGAATGCACGTCCCCGAGCTGTGTTCCCCTGAGTAGCCGGGCCTTGATTCCCAGCGATAGCCAACACCTGCTGCTGGTTGTTCCCCTGTTGACCCGGTGCCCGATTCAGCCTGGGGCACATATTCCTGTAGTGATCGGGGCTCCCACATTCAAAGCAAGCCCTTGCATTCCCGGCGGGGTTAACCGCGTTGACGGGTGCTACAAGATTCGGCGCAGTTCTGCAATCTCTTGCCAAATGACCCGGGCGCTTACAGTTAGCGCACACCCAGCACTGCGTCCCTGGGGGATGATGATAATTGCACCTGTCACATTTGGGGTGCGGCCCCACATACTCTCTTCTGGCCTGAGACACGGCCACAAAATTCCTGGTCGGCTTAGACCTCTTCTCAGACCTTCCGGCACTCGACCGGCTCGACTCCCCAACATCCTTCCTCTTCTCGGCCCCTCGGCCCAAAACCCCTGTTCTAACCATCTCATCAGTCAAAGCGCCAGCTTTCAGAATCGCGCTCTGAATAGTAGGAGGAGCGGCTGCTGTGACCATAGCTCTAATTTGAGGCGCGAGTCCCCAAATGTACCTCTCGATCCTCTTTGATTCCAGCGTAACCAGATGCGGAACCAATCTTGCCAGCTCATGAAAACGATCAGTATAAGCTGCATGCCCTGCCCCCACCATAGCATGATTCCAGAACTCATGCTCCAGCTTCTGCATCTCGTTGAGAGGGCAGTATTCCTCGGTAATCAAAGCTTTAAATTCATCCCATGACATCTGCATCGCAGACTCTCTTCCTCGTGCTTGAATCTGGGTGTTCCACCAGGTTAGGGCCTTACCCTGTAGAGAACAAGTGGCATACTTGATCCTCTGGCTGTCGAGGCACTCACTGATGTCAATTACTGCCTCCATCTTTTCCAACCACCTGGTTAGGGCTATCGCCCCACCCTTCCCATCGAATTCCCTTGGCTTACAAGCCACGAACTCCTTGTAAGAACATCCCCGACGAGCATTAACCACTCCAGTTTCGATACCGGCAGTACCACCATTTCCGGTCTCCTGGTTGCTCTCGTTTCCAGTCGGGTTCCCGTTTCCCGCTTCAGTTTCTATCCCACCTTGGGCTCCATCATCGTTACCACCATCCCCGTGAGGGTGGTGTTGTTGAAGTGCGTCGCTCACTTGGGCCACAATAGTAGGAATCAGTGCGGCCAATTGCTGAGCGATCTGGGCTGCCATGTCGGCGTTCCCTGTTCCTTGACTGTTACTGGCAGGAGCATCGTTTGCTCTTGGTGCTCTGCCTCTGCCTCGGCCTCTACCCCTTGGGGCTTCACTCCCGCCACTACTGCTACGGGTAACTCTTCGGGGCGGCATGTTCTATCATAAAAGAGGTAACATATAAACTTTAGTCACCATATGATACAAATGTATTCCACTTATCAAGTTCCAATGTTCATGTTCCGGTCAGTCAAGACCACCATGCAGCCCATTTCAAGCATATTCTCGGTATACCGGTGATGTTTATATATAGGGTTCCCCGCAGCGTTCCCACCACACCCACGATGTACCGAGAATGATGCCTGATCCGGTTACATGACATCCGACTTTCCTTTACATCATATCCATAATAATCCATCAAGTCCATGTATTTCATGTCAATATCATGCTTATTGTCATCACACATCACAACAGTTGTAAGTCCATGTATACAATCACGTTTAGTCTAGCGGAGGTTGTCTATTTCCTCGTCTCTCGAGGTTTCAGACATATTCCTCCTCAGGGTTAATCTCAATGTCCAAGGTCAAGCGCAATAGCATGATCTGTGATGATCTCTTCGGGTTTACTACCCGGATCTGATAACTAACTCGGCGCGAAGAGGGAACGGAAGATCCAATAGAAGCATCCCATAAAGGAGTGAGCACAAGGGCTCTCTCATAGGGTAGAAAGATCACATAACAGATAGATGAACAAATCAAGCAGCGAGGAACACATACACGAGATATAATATGCATACAGGGTCCTAGCATGCAAATCTACATGAAGGTTCCTAGGTTATAGTCTAGGTCAAGCGTATTGCCTAATTCTCTATAACCAATGGCTCTGATACCAATCTGTCACACCCCCGCTAAAAGCGGAAACACGGGGATGTAACGAGACCGGGATCGTCATAACACATGGTAAGCGATAGAGAGCAATATAAATAAATGATGACTTGCGTGTCATGACGACACCCGACAACAAGGGGACTTGTGTCGTGTTTAGTCAATGTTCACGACAACATAGCCATAAGCAACATGATGATGATAACACATATACACATATGATGAAAATGTAAATGTTAATTCCCACAACCCGGGAACAAGTTTCAAAAGTTGATGATTGTTTACAAGCGTTAACATTGTTCAAAAAGATTGTTTATCAAACATGAGCTAAGTCCCAAAAATGCATCCTAGGGTCTCCACTAAGGCAGCACACCTAGATTCCTGGACTTGCATGATCACCTGAAAAGATATGCTTAAAACGGTCAACATAATTGTTGGTGAGTTCGCAGGTTTATGTAATAAAAATGTAAGTGATGCTGTAATGAATAAGCGCGTCGGAATACCGTGAATACAGTTATTACACAAGTAAATATCACATGACATGAGCTTTGCAACCAAACCTAGCGACGTACACAAAGAAATTGTCGGCATATATTCACCCAAGGGCCCGTTCCTGGCCACTGATGGTACCAACTAGTATACCATCGAACGAGGGTGGGGGTGTCAACCCAGTAGTACTACCAATACCTAACCGTCGGTTCCCACACTGGAATTAAATAGTTGCAAAGATAGAACCACACAGCAGACCCAAGCATGTATCAAATAGTACTTGCAACACAGTATCACGTTGATTCCTTGTATGTAAAATGTATGTAAGTTGTACAGCATAAAAATTATGTAAGCATACTTTTCCCCCAATTTTGTAAATGATTGAAATATTGTATAAGCGTAAAAAGGGGCCACGAAACTCACTTGTTAAGTGGTAAGTATGTATGAGCGATGTATCCCAAATGTTGAATGCAAATAAACACTCAAACACCTATTGACAATTATTGTATAGCATTAATGATATGTTATATGTATAAGCGCGCAATAATGATGGGTCGGTTCGGGTCGTATCGGATGGGTCACGCACAACACACACAGACTAACACACGTACTAGACCTTATGTAGATCCAAGTACAAGGCATTGTCGCCATTAATGATGATGTTTAAGTAAAAGTCTCGTTGTTTATTGAAGAAACATTGAATAAGTGTCAATAGTTATAAGTCAATTTGATCGTTGTAAAACGTTAGTTCAATTTGCTCAAAATAGTTTCTGTGCCCTTTCTCGCGTTGACTTTAATATTTGTGGCCGAACAATGGCATTATTGTGTTAGTGTTACCTCGACACCACACGACATACTCACGCCACGCACAAGGGGTCAAACACAACAAATTTCAGTCGCATAACAAGGTCAGACGCACGACTCAACTTCCATTCGTGCGAATCAACCCTCAATCGTGCGAATCAGCTTCATTCGTACGATTGAGCCTTCATTCGTATGATTGGCCTTCAGTCGTACCACACAACACCCAATCGCACGACTCAACTTCCATGCGCACGAATCAACCTTCAATCGTGCGAATTAGCTACTTTCGTACGACTGAACCTTCATTCGTGCGATTGGACCCCAGTCGTGCGAATCACATTCATTCGCACACATTCAGTCGGTCACCTGACTCAATCGCACACAAACACTCAATCGCATGACTCATTCGCATACACTCAATCGCACGCATGACTCAATCGCACACAGACACTCAGTCGCACAACTCAGTCGCACGACATGCCTAGTCGCACAACTCAGTCGCGCGATTGACTCAGACGCATGATCCAGTCGCACGATCCACTCAGTCGCACGGCTCAATCGCATGGATGACCCAGTCGCCTGATCTGCAGAATCGCGACTGTGGTCGGGATGAGCAGCCCCCGGGCTGCTCTAAACACGGGTTTTACGCCACAAGGACCTCCAGAAACACTCAACAAACATTCACAAGCATAAAACACAAGCAAAGAGACCTCACACGCACCCATACGACCTTGTGTGTTCGGGTTGAACCGAATCCCTAGTTTGGACAGCCGTGAAAAGGCTAGAAAACGGACAACCAAAGACAACTACCTGCTAGAAAGAAGTAATCTAGGCTGTAGACGGTGTCAAGACGAAGAAAACAAGACCTCTCAGGTTGGATTTGGTGCAAAAATGGAGATTTTGTGTGTGAAGGAGATGAAGATGAAGAAGATGGTGAAATGGGGATTAGGGCTGGTATGAGGGTATTTATACCCAGCCCAAGTTTGCAAAATTACAAGTTTAGTCCCTGCACTTAACCCCCGAGTTTTCCCAAATTGTGTTCGGTTGAAAAACGACTTTGTTAGGTGTTTTATATTAATTGTAAAAGTTCATTTAATGTTGTCATGACTTAAGAAATGGTTATATTAAAACATTTATTATATTCATAAAATGATATATTTAACATTTTCAAAAATGAAAGATTTAAAGGTCTTTTTAAGGTTAACACAAGGTTATAACGAATGCACACACAACGATAATATTGCACACATGATATCCACATAAAGAGTCAAATAGAGATGAGGAATGACTAAATATAGAATAGATGACGGACAAACACGTTAATTGACGGACCTTAAAGTGACGGATGTCACAACCGCATTCCGGGTGATGGATTTCAGGCTCTTCGGGTGCCATCTCAGCAGCCCTTGTCATGCTCCTCGTGACACGCGATCTAGCACCACGTCCACCACAACCTTCACCTGACACCGCCCTCGACGATCTACCACCGGCCATTCTCTAACTCACACTGAAAGATTCAAACACCAACACGGTCATTCAAGGAAACAAGTCAGTTTATGTCAAGTATAGTAAGTCCCTAATTACAGTGGCCAGTTGTGATTAGCCACTTACTTTACTCTTCATACCCCAAGCATTACCTGTCCTGACTACATCAGTATTCAAATCTACATACAACACATAACATATACCATGCGCACATAAAACCGGTTAACTTTAAGAAAATACCTGATGGCAAGCAGCTACTCAGTTTGGCATCCCGTTCCCCATTCGTCCCATTTTCAGTTTACGTTTAGGTTTATTTTGAAAATTTACCCATTTCACTTAAACTTTGGCTCTGATACCAACTTGTAAGGCCCCGTTCCCGGGACGCTCAAAGTTGGTCATTCATCACACATAAAACATACATTTACATTTTTCCTTTCTTAAATAGTTGCAGCGGAAACATTAAAAGACATAATTTCATTCCATCAAAATGCTCTTGCACAATAGTACAATCGTTCTTTTAACAATATCATGTTACATTTATTACAAAAGCGTTAAACATAATATGCCATCCAAAACACGCTGAGTAGCCGCCCCGTGCCATCCTCAGCAACATACCTGCCAACTAGAAACACATCAAAAGTCAGCGTTGCTGAGTGAGTTCTAGTTTTTTATAATAAAACATACTTTACTTTCTATTAAAACCATTCGTTACTTTTACATGCTCACACATCGTACGTACGCATAGATAATATCATTATTATCTTCTTCATTCATTCTTTCATTCATTCGTTCCAATTAACTTTACTTGCGCATCGGACATCATCCGTACCAATACCATGTGCTACACCCCGACCAGTCTTAGCTACCGGGCCGAAGTCAATAAATGAACAGCTAACGTATGCCACGGTACTAAGGGTATCCGGTCAGTCTTAGCTACCGGGCCGAAGTCAAATAATGAACAGCTAAACGTATGCCACGGTACTAAGGGTAACCGATCAGTCTTAGCTACTGGGCCGAAGTCAATAAATGAACAGCTAAACGTATGCCACAGTACTAAGGGTAACCGATCAGTCATATCCACTGGGCCGAAGTCAATAAATGAACAGCTAAACGTATGCCACAGTACTAGGGGTAAGCGGTAGAGGTTCTACATTAATGGTCAATCACAAAGAAGGACCCCTTATCCGATACATGCAAGACGTTTCATTTCTTTCCACTTTACGTTACATAACACTTCATTTAATTCATTCATTCATTAATGCATACATTTATTCATTACGTTCCACTTTTCCTTATCTTTCACTTTACATTACATAATACTTCATTTCATTCATTCACGTTCAACGCAAGGCCATAGAAAGATAAGCATACATAATAAGGAACATAACATAAACATAAACATGCAGCATCATCATACACGTCAATCATACATCACATCACATACATCACCCATACTAAGCATCACACGCACCGCCATACCTAACGTCACACGTGACATCATACATATCATTATCATCTCCATCAACATCCTCATCATAATCTCATCATCCTGCGTCCTCTTATACCGTCCATGCCCATCACATCGTCGAGGAATTTCATCTCGGCTATCATCTCTGAACACTTAGGCGAGTGGGCATCTATGCGAATGGACCCTATGCGAATGGACTATGGGCGAATGGACCTCTATGTGAATGGACTCCCAGTCGCATAAATCTCATGCGTATGGCCTTCAGTCGCATGACTTCAGGCGTATGGGCTTTAGTCGCATACTCTTCATGCGAATGAACCTCAGTCGCATGGCCTCCAGGCGCATGGACTTCAGTCGCATAGCCTCCGTGAGAATGAACCTCAGTCGCACCATCTTTCAATCGCATGACTCCCAAGCACATGAACTTCAGTCGCATGACCATCATGCGTATGGACCTCAGTCGCATAGCAAACGTGCGTATGGACCTCAGTCGCACTTCAATCGGCCGAATGGCCTCCAGTCGCCCTCCAGTCGGTCGCCTAGCCCTAGCTGGTGCAGAGTGCAGTTTGCTCGACTGCAGCCGCGGGTTTTCGACCTCCAACCCCTTCCAAACCTCTTTTAAGCTCAAATCAACCCTTCTAAAGGTTAGGGAAACATACCATGACCTCATACAAGCATAACCAAGCAAGAAATCAAGCCTCGAACGCATCATACACATACATACATGCATCAAAACGGGTCTTCACCCAAAAACTCGAAAAATAGGTTTTTGGACGTGTTCCAGCCCCACAATCAGTTGAAAACGTGTAAAAGAAGGGTCCTAGAACTCAGCTTAACGATCCCGTCGAGTAGAGCTTCGATTTGACTCGCTCCACGTTGAATTCCACGCTCAAATCCACCCGAACCAACTTTTCTCCTCTTTTCTCCTTCTCCTCTCTTTTCCTCTCTTGGCTGAAATATGGGGAGAATAGGGGTGTTTTCCCCCTTTTATACCCCCGTGCATCGAAGTTTCTCTCGTTAGCGGGTTTGGTCCCTCGACTTTGGACTTTATTTCTTTTTCTTCTTTCGTCGGCTTCAAAAGAAATTTCCGGGCGTTACATTTCTTTGATCTACTGGGTTTTATCAATCTTTTCTTTCTGTTGTTGACAAACAAACACGTTTTTGTGATGTTGATAATCAGACCCAGTTTTCCACTGTTGATGTTACTCTCCCGAACCAGATATTAAACCTTTCGTTTTCCTATTTTGATAATCAAATTCCCTCTTACTTAAACGATCTTGTTGGATTGTAGAAATTTTTGATTGATCGAATTTTGATTTTGCCAATTGAGTTTGACTACTTCTCTTCTTGTTCTTTATTTTCAAATTATCCGTCTAACATTTTTCTGATTTATTATAACCCAATCATTTTAATTTCACATGTATAGTAGGGTATTTTTTTGGTCTAATCTTATAAATAAATCCTTTTCTTGTTAAACACAATTTTGACTTTTCAATACAAACTAGTCATACAGTCGCGCGTTACGACTAATACATACATGGCGGGATAAAGCATACACTACAATCAATCTATCTTATTTTCAAACTAAATTTACATCGCTACGTAGAATAATTAGAACTTATATTGACGATCGAAAAAGTATTATAAATATCACATGACTCCAAATAGAATTTACGTTGAAATGTAGACAAAATCTAAACGTACATTAAAATAAGCACATGCGGTGGAGTTATATGTACTGTGATAAAGTATAGACTACAATTGTACCGACACATTTTGAAACCAATATTTACTTCAACCGGATAAAAAGAGGTCAAAAACTAAAAAAATACAACTCTTGTTTTTAAATTTTGAAGAACCCTAAGTTCAAAAATTAATATATAGGTAAATCTCTTCAAATGATTTCTTCCGATAGTTCCTTTAACTTACTCGCCTTTTAATTTGAGTATTTTCTAATTTATTGCCTTAATCGACTGGATTAATTTTCCTATTTCTGACCGAGACCCTTTCTATAAATAATCGTTGATGATCAAAATGACGTATAGTCTTTTCTTCTTACACATCGCCCTTTGCTTTGATCAAAAAATTTTAATATTATACGTTTAGAATATTCTACCGATGTTAAAGATGATGTTCTTCTTTGGTTAATTGTTTTTTTATTTTATCAGATTTGCTAGTGTCCTTCAGCTTCAAGCATTGCTCATATTCTTTTGATCAATTGATGATTGATAATTAATTTTCTATCTTCGTTGAACGGAACTTTTAACACCGCTATAATACCAACTCTTGGTATCAAAGGGTATGATCATACACAAATTCACAAATTTAATTATAGATAATTGCGGTAAGTTTGAGATAAAATGCATATACATAAAATTTGGTTTCATTATATGTATAAAATCTGATTACATCCATGGGTATTAATAGGTCTACATGGCGAGTATTCATGGGTTACCACGAGTTGAACCAACAAGTAAACGACCTTACCAAACCTAAATACCTAAACTATAGTTTAAAATAATAATTAAAATCATCAAACTAACTTTGGATAAACCATAATTAAAATACTAAAATTTAGTTTAACTTCTATTATTTTATCATATACTTATGCTCTTTGGTACACCTCTACCAGTAACCCCAGGTTCTGAAGTTGGTACGAGCAGCTCGTAAGGTGGAACACCAGCACCACATCTATTCCTAAGCCTCGGATCAGCATTCCTCCTATGTATCTCATTTTCAATATTTTTAACTTTCATTGAAAATCTATAAAATGCCTCAATAATCTTCAGTTCACCTGGCCACCTTGTGTATACATCTTCCATCTCTCCAAGATACTCCTCCTCGTGTGAGTGCGCTGAGATTATATCAATTACAGCCATATATTTTGTTGATTCAAACAAACTAGGCAAGGATGAAAGGAAATAGCCTTGTGGGTCAGCCATGAAACTTCCATACTCATGGTCATGTTGTTGGGGTATAAGTTTTTTCATAAGTGGTGGCCTATTTGGAACATAACCACCATAGTGGTACTGCCCAAAGTTAAGTGCCGCGTGTTGTGCTGATGCAGTCCATATTAGAATGGTTAATATCTTCTTAAGTTCATCTGGGGTGCTTAGTTTGGGCCACCAAATAGCTTCACGAAGATCAGCGTGCCCCACATTGATGGCTTCATTATACCATGATTGAAGTTCTATGTCATACATAACGGCATTTTCATCTAGGTAGTAATGATTTACATATGTATGCACTAGCTCTTGAATTGCAGACCATATGAGAAGCCCATCGTTGGCATACGGGTAGTCTTCAATGACTAGTCTTAACCCATGAGGCTTTGTTTCATCAGGTACTGCCATTCCCCTATAACCAAAGGCAAGTAAAATGGTTAAAAATATGTTATATATGGTCCATTAAGTTATCATGATTGCTTTATTTTATTTTCATACTGTTTACGATTTAATGGAATTGTTTCATACCTTCGTATCAGATCCGCTGGAAGGCCTTCTAAGTCAAAGCGCCACCAGTCACGATAGGCAGCACATACCATCTCCATGCTATACTTTCCGGGAGAAAAGCCACACTCTATAATCCCTTCTGCCGATATAAGGCTCTCACGAGCCATTGCATTTATTGCAAGTGCATGTTTCATGTGGGGACTAAGAAGCTTAAAAATTGGATGCAATGAACTCAAGTGCCGGTGAGCGGCTATTATGAATGGTTCCATACATGCATGAACTCGTAACCTGTATATATATAACATGAAGTCGTAGTTAGCAATATGCTTTGTATCCCAGTTTGGTATGCTGATCACTTGTAATTCATTTGTGTGACCTACATATTTAGAGAAAGTGTTTAAACTCAACATGAACATTTGTCATACCAATGATGGATAAGTTGGTGAACACCATTGTCATTAGAGCATACATGAGCTTTGGCTAGTTTCCACAACCAATTGGTGGTTGCATCAACAGGAGGAGTGAGAACTTGTTTTGATGGGATATTGCTGTCATTAGCAGGAAGGCTAAGCTCGATTGCAATAGGCTGTAGAGTTCCCATTGTTGTCAAGAAGAAGATTGTACGAGTAGCATATGATTTTCGGTCTTCTTGAGCGTTTATCCTTTCTAGAAATGGAAGGTAAATGTCGTGGTAATCCAATACGAAAAGCTTGTTTTCATCCAAGGCCTGCAAGTTAGAAAAAGCTTTAAAATCCAAACTAAAAACTCTTATACCAAGCATTACTCAATCATACATATAGTAGTTATACCTGTTGTACAGACATTCCATTAAGGTGACCTATAATATGTTCCTCTTTAAGAGCTGATTCTGGTGGTCCATATATTGAAGGATCAAGTTTGCTCACAGGAGGATATACCTACAGAAATGAAAGAACTTTTATTATAAGTGTAAAGGTTATAAACTTGTTGCTTACATACATATACTTAAAGATCAAAATAATTAGTAAAATTAGTGAATATTCACTAACATACACGCAATTGATATTATCCTAGCCATGCTTACCCTCAACTTTTCTAAGCTCACAGGGTTCATCCCAGCAAGTGTTTGGCGGCCGAGTTCATGATCATCTTGTACATAGCTTGTGGTCACATTCCCTGATATGCCAACGACATTATACTTTTACGATTTAATGAGAACAAATGTATTATATCTACTAGAAAGAAAGTTTTTAATTAGGTCACACTTACCACACAAGTTCTTTGGAGTCTCAAACTTAAAGATTTCTTCAATAGATCCACGTATATCTAGAAATTTAAATAGTCCCTCCATATTCAAACTAATCTCCGCTTGTGGTATATTCTTATAAAGACGAGTAAGTTCTGCAAAATCCTTAGATGCATCATTCTCATTGTATAAAGTTGTCACAATGGGTGGAATATTATGCAACACTCCCTTCCAAATTCCCATGAGGATATCGTTGCGCCTCATCCCCTCCATAGCTTCATCTCTTGGTACATATGTTGAAGATATCATCGTATTCACCGGCACTTCAGTAGTTACATCTGCATAGTGTAGATAATATATTGTCATTTTACTTCAAACTATTTGTAGTGTTAAACAAATTAACAACTAACTCACCGGTGATTGAGGAAGGACGTCCCGTGCGACAACGTCTCGGATGTGGATTTCTTTCACCTCCTAGCGTCGGCCTTGAATATTTAGCTCCTTTATCATGATTTCCAAGATCATTATATGTGTCATAATCATATATTCTGTCTGTTGGCATTCTTTGCCCATTTCCATCACCTCTTTTGTTTCTTAGTTCCTTAACTCTTAAGTATTCTAGCCCCTTTGGTGTTTGACTTGGTAAATATGCCTATCAAACCCATAAATACATGAATTCGTGTACCGCTTTGTAGATGATAGGTATAATAAATAAGACAACTATGATTTCATTAAGCAGGATCTAAGTTAAGAATCGAATACACTTTGTATATGTAAATTGTCACTATAGGATGATATATGCACCTTGTTCGAAAAGAATATTCTTTGTTCTTTGCTAATGTGAGTTGGTTGAATCCAAGATTCACATGCAAAATGGACAAACCCATCCAAACAAATGGTCTCCACATACAACTCCTTGTCGTAATTGTTTCTCACCAAGATTGCCCCTGGTTCTCCAAAGTTCGCGTCAATTACCAGTTCAACTTCAAAACTCAAACACCCATTCGTGCTCTTAGCTTTGTGAGTGGTATCTTTGCACCAGTCTTTTACACATTCCTTACTCACTTTTGGCCTCATGGTACCTGAATTTCATGCATAAATTAACAATTTATCACTACACAATATACAAAACAAACATAAAATTAAATTTTAAACAGAGATATGCTAGTTACATGGATCTAGTTGAGTGCTAACAAGTTGAAGCCCGATGCCCTTCTCCATAGTCTTGGTATCGTTTTGGGAAGATAACCATGGGATCTTCATCATTGATACTTTGTTGCCTACCTTAATTGTAATCGTTGCTGTTACCTTCAAAACTAAGGGCACAACAACCTTAACTTCCTCCGAAAAATCCATAGCCAGTGTAGCGTTTACAACCTTTAGAGTTTTCAACTTCTTCTTGCAAGAAGAACGAAGGGTCAAAGGAATGTTTGATGTTGCTCTTTTATCATAAACACTAGTAGATTGAATAACATTGTAGATTGGACTAGTGATTGGTGTATTGATATCTTCATGAGAGAAATAGAGAGAAGACAACATGTTCTTCGTGCTTGCCATTTGTTATTCACAATGAATCAATATTAACTAGATAGTTTATTTGTGTTATGTGGTTTCATTTGAGTTTTCTTTGTGTCATATATATATAGACAATTTCATGAAGGAAACAAACAAATAGATTTAATCAACCAAAAGGACCACACGTTTCAAGCATGTCACATTGAGCATGCGTGTTTTTTGCAACCCATATGGTCTAACAATGATATTGTCAATAATGCATATTCATCTAGTTTATGATAGATCTGTGATAGCAAAAATGAGTGTTGAGGACAAGTTGTTAATTTTAGCACGGCTTAAAATTAGGTTGGGTTCATTTTATGTCCACTTTTTATTAAATAGTAATGCATTAAACATGCTATGAAAACTATGTTACTACAATATGTAATAATTTACTTTGTCGTCGAAAAATGATTTTGAAGCTGTAGTATTTTGATTTGACACGTTAAAGAAAAACTAAACCTTAAGCATAATTCTTTGTTGATATATTAAATATGGATTTTACAATTACTATATTATGAAAACTAAAACATCAACGTTTTCGCCTTTAAGTACTTTTATATTCAACCTTACTTGGTTAATATCATTTTTCTTCATGATTTCTATCTTTTGCGGTAGGTCATATTCAATTGTAAATCATAATCTCAAATCTAAAATGCTATGCGAATCAATTGTAAATAGTCATTGGACCAACAAAATAGATTAAGTATTTTTATTATGATTTTTATTTTTATAATAGGATTTTAAAAAGGTTTTCTTAAAATAAAATGGATTCTTTTAGAAACATTAAGTATTTTATTTAAAAAATATTTAACTTGATAGTAAATTGTTTAAATATTCAAAATAATGACCTTTGTTCCCCTAAGTACGGAGTACCCAACAAAAGGTAAAAGGCCTAATATAAATTTTTTGTGTTTTCATATAAATTAATGTGAAAAAAATAAAATCAAGCCGGCTCGAACGAGCCACGAGCTGGATCGAGCTTTTCGCGATCCGAACTCGAGCTAGTGTTTTGAGCTCGTTAAAATTTTCAAGCTGGCTTGGCTCGGCTTGATAAGCTTCGAGCTCGAGCTCGAACCCATCCTGGCTTGGCTCGGCTCGGCTCGTTTACAACCCTAATAGCCGTATGTGGATCTTCGAGTATCAATGCATCGAGCCCAATCTGCATCTGAAAAACCTAATAAAGTAGTGTTAGGGGGATGATCAAATGTTAAACCATGTGCTAAAGTGCCATTAACATAACAAAGAATCCTTTTGACTTGCTGGAAATGATTAGTTATTGGATTTTGAAGGAATTGGCTAGCTTGATTGATGACATAGGAGAGATTAGGACGAGTGATGGTGAGATATTGGAAAGCACCGACAAGTGAGAGATAAAAAGTGGGATCATGAAACGTTTGGCCTTGGGAGGTGAAAACATCTTTAGATGTTAGAGGAGTGGCGACCGGTTTGGAGTCCAGTAAACCGGCTCGGGTAAGAATGTCATGAGCATAATTTGATTGATTTAGAAAGAGACCCGACTTTATGTGGTGAACTTCGAGGCCGAGAAAAAAATTAAGCAAGCCAGGGTCCTTTATTTTAATTTCCTTGTTTAGACTAGATGTGAAGTTTCTGATGACATTTTCATTATTCCTGGTAATAATGATGTCGTCAACATAAACAAGGAGATAAATTAGGATGCCTTGGTGATTGTAAACACACAAAGATGTGTCGGCTCGACTGTTTTGAAAACCACGATTAAGAAGAAAGGAGCTTAATCTGTGGAACCAAGCATGTGGGGCTTGTTTTAGACCATATAGTGCACGGTTGAGTTTGCACACATAAGGTCGTTTGGAATCTTTAAAACCCGGGGGTTGTTCCATGAAGATGGTTTCGGTTAGATGACCATTTAGAAATGCATTGTTGACGTCTAATTGAAGGAGATTCCATTTTTGGATGGAGGCGAGAACGAGAACAACCCGGATGGTGGAAGATTCGACAACATGAATAAAGGTATGAGAGAAATCAAACCCCGGTATTTGAGTGAATCCTTGAGCCACAAGTTGTGCTTTGTAGCGATCAATAGATTCGTTTGATTTATATTTAATTCTATAAATCCATTTAGATCCATTGATGTTGGTGCTTGTGGGACGCGGGATGAGCGTCCAAGTTTGATTTTCATGCAGGTGTTTAAGCTCATCATGCATCGCTTGAATCCATTTAGGATTTTTAGAGCGGTTTTGATGCCTTTTAGGATATGGGAAGAAAAGAGCGAGTGATGTAAAGGATGAGTGGTAAGTCGTGAAAGGTGAGGGAAGTGTTTTGGTTTGAATATCCCATTCTTAGCACAAGTGGTCATGGGATGGGAGTTGAAGGTTTGGGTATTTATAGAGGGTGTGGGTGTTGGTTGGGTTTGATTCGAAGGTGGTGGGATAAGGGAGTCGGTTGTTGGGTTTAGGTGAGAGGTGTCAATGGGAGAATCGGGTGAGTCGGATGGTTGAGCATTAGATGGCTTGAGGGAGTGTTGGGCAGGTGGGTCGTAGGATGGGTATCAGGTTGTGGGTTGTTGGGAGTGAAGTTGGATGGCTTGAGATAGTTGAATTGGTTGGGCTTGGTAGTGGGCTGTTATTGGGGAACATTAATGGTTGGGAATTTGGGTTGGTAGAAACATCATAAAAAGAAAGGCATATGTTGGGTTGGTTAGATGGTGTTGTGATTTTTGGTGAGGGAGTTTGATGAGTGGTGGGAGTGGGTATGTGTTCCTCAAAATTTGTGATAGGTAAATTTGAAGTATTGTTGGATGTCAAGTTTTTGTGAAAGGGTAAGATGTCTTCATCGAATTTTGCATGTTGAGTTGTGTAGACACGACCCGATATTGGTTCAAGATATCGAAAACCTTTATGCTTAGGACTATAGCCAATGAATATGCAAGGAGCACTTCTTGGTTGGAGTTTATTTTTTGTATAGTCTCTAAGGAAGGGAAAATCTAAACAACCAAAAATACGCATGTTTGAGTAAGTAGGTGTTTGGTTGAATAAAACTTCAAACGGAGATTTGTTGTCAATAAGTTTTATGGGCAGACGACTGATAATGTAGATTGCGGAAGTGAAAGCATCAAGCCAAAGATTGGGTGGAGCATTTGCATGGAACATCATGGCTAGACCGGTTTCGGTTAAGTGTCGATGTTTTCGCTTGGCCCGTTCATTTTGTTCGGGTGTGTGAGGGAAAGATAATCTATGATGTATGCCTTGTTGTTGAAAACATGTTTGCACTTGGTGATTGGTGAATTCGGTGCCATCATCACTTTGAAAAATCTTAACCTTTGAAAATTGATTTTGAACAAAAGTTAAGAAAGTGGTGAGTGTGGTAAAAAATTCCGATTTGGCTTTTAAAGGATAGAGCCAAGTGAAACAAGAATAGTAATCGATTAAAATAACATAGTACCGATAACCATCCTTGGAAGGCACGGGTGCGGGTCCCCAAAGATCACAATGGATTAAGTCTAAGACATGTTGTGCGCGTTTTGGATTTTCAATAAATGGTAGATGTTTTGCTTTTGATAATTCACAAGATTCACACAAACCTGGTTTGGGTAATATAGATGTAACAAAAACACGACCAAGTTTATTCAAAGTAGAAATTGTATCGAAAGAAACATGTACTAATCGGCTATGCCATTTATTGAATGATGCACGCATATGTGATGCAGAAAGCGCAACAACGAGAGACTTATGACCTTGGATGAGAACATGGGCACCATTTTCGCATGTGCCTTTAGCTAGAACCTCTGCTGTTTTTCAGTCCTAAATTTAGAAAAAAAATTAAAAAAATAAAACATCAACTGGAGAATCATTCGTTAACCTACTAACGGAGATCAGATTTTTTGTTAAATTTTGAAAAACTAAGACATTTTGTAAAGTTATAGATTTATTTAAATTAGTGTTCCCAATATGAGTAACAAGTGATGATTTTCCATTTCCAAAAGTAACACGAAGGCTACCATTGTGAGATTTTGAGTTATATAACAGTGATTTGATGGTAACATATATGTTGTGGCACCTGAATCAACGGTCTAATCAGGAGAGTCAGAGGCTATGTTTGTCACATCCCGGCGGAAGCGTGAAATGCTTGGGTGTGACTTGTTTGTTCAGAACGCATTGATTAAACAAATACAAAGGATTCATCACATATTTTTAGTCTTAACGTTTAAACATATCATTAGATAACAAACGTTAGGGTTACATTAAAAATAGAACACAATTTTCAAATATAACCCTATTACAAAACATATTAATCTAACTGCTACATCTTCAGTAACGATGGAAGTGAGCGTCTACCAATAAGCTAAGATCGTACAGATTAACAGTTAGATGCACACAGACTTTCCCCATAACTTTACCCCAACCATTATACACATCAAAAGAGAACATAATGCTGTTAGACATGTTGAATACCTGAAAAAGCATACTCAGAATAGTTAACATAAAGTTTGTGAGATCATAGGTTTAACTTCAGACAAAATATTTTGATGCAACATAGATAAGTATACAACCAAACCTACTTATATGTCGGGTGATTCATAACTGTCATAATATAAATCACAAAAATCAGATAATATAGCATCACAACACTCATTCTGTTGATGCAGGAAATATTTTCCTAAGTAGCGCTACCTATATTATCCAACGGTTCCATATCCGAATTAATGGTTGTAACATAAATGATAGTATATCTTAAAATCTTATATATATGCATCAATCTCACAACAATATGCTTTTTCCTCTAAAAACTTATAAATACAAAATGGGGCTATGAGTCTCACTTTTTACTCTAATGGGTAACCTATAAATAAAATATTTATAGATTAGGAAATATCTTTTCTTTAAGATTTTCAGCATCTCAGATTATAAAAATTAACACTGAAGCTATAATCATTCATATGTCACAAAATTTTTACATCAGATACATACAAAAATCTAATACAACATACCAAAGTTTCATATATTAACTATGTACAGTTTATTTTCTGGAATTTTTATAATATTTGTATAAACTAGAAAAAATACCTACGGATCTCTAAAATTCACCAAAATTTAGCAGAATTTACATACCAAAATATATACTACTTTAAAATTTCCTGAAGTGCTAAATCATAACAGAACTCTTTTTAATGATTTTTATTATTTTGAAAATATTCGGTAAAAATAGCAAAATATATCCAAAAATTCTAAATTTCATAACCTGTTCTAATCTAATTATTATTCTTTGTATAAATTTTTCATGATTTATCTTATAGTTTAAATATTTTTCCCGATTTTTTATTTGCAGATACTTCTAGAATTTGTAACTTATGCATAACTACAAATTAGGTCATGAAACTTTTTCTACAGGTCCTATAAAATATAAGAATTATCATATAATTTTCCCAGATTTTTACCAGGTATGGTTCTTCCGGTTGATAATTTTCTTTCAAATACTTAAATAACTCATATTAATTATTTTACTTATTATAATTGTACCAAAATTTGCAGAATGTAAATTCTTAATATTTCTAACATATTCACCATTTGTATCCCCACAATCACAGTCATTCAAGTAATACATCGAATTTATCAAGATTACACATAATTTCAACCCTTTATTTGTAATCTTTTTGTTTGGTTTCATAGTTTATCATACTTTTCAGATACTCAAACCTTTCTCATTGATTTTTGGATAAAGATGAAGTGTTTTATAAAGTTTAGTGAAAAACTTTCAAATTCTAATAAAAAAGGGTTGATTATATTTGTTGTTTAAACACATATATCTTATAAACTTAGTTAGTTAGTGATTAGGAGTTGGAACCTTGATTGTGATAGAAGGAAAGGTTGAAGGTCGTTAATTCTTGTAAGGGTTATTGTTGACATTTATGAAACTTAGGGGTTACCTATCTTTGTTCTTTAATCATTATTAAATTTTAATTTATAAAAGTTAATAATTAAGGTAATAAATTGTATAATAATAATAATAATAATAATAATAATAATAATAACAATAATCATAATCATAATAAAGTTAATAATGATAATAATAATAATAATAATAATAATAATAATAATAATAATAACTAACAAAAATAATAACAATAATAATAATTAAGAAAAAAAAAGATAATAATATTATTATTAATTATAACAATTTGTAGAATATATTAAACTTAAAAAGGGTTTAAAAGAAGTTTAGGGCTTTATTGTCAACTTTGAAACTTTAAATGAATATTTTAAAACATAAAATGAAAACCATAGAATCACAGGGACTAAATGTGGCAAGTCCGAAACCCAAAACATCCTCCATACTTCTCCCGTGTTTCCGGCAGGGTTAGTCCGGCCACCGCCGGCGACCCTCCGGCGAGCCCAAACACTCAAGATAATACGAATTAAACCATGTAAAGGGTACCACACGACTCGGTGAAGCACCACGAACTCGAACCCATGACCAATTGAACCGTTACAATCGGAATTAAAGGGGTTCGAACCAAAACACAAACTTTAATCGACAAATAACCGTTCAACGTTCAAATGTTGATGATTAATCACATTAATCGTACAGAAACGTTCGATAATCATTGCCAAGCTTAATGTACAGGATTAATTCGAGTTAAGTCATCAAATAAATAACAAATTGTAACCGAAGAGATGGTACAAGAATCGGATCTCGTTCGGCACCTTAACGTACCAATTGAACCTATTTAACAGAGGGAATCATACCATTCCTTCCCTTTTAATCTCTCTAAACACTCAGTTGCATAACAAACACAACACAAGAACGAATTTGATCTCCCTGTCATCGCGTAAAGAACCGAAGCTCTATCGGGCATAAACACTTCAATTCGGACGCAATCAAGTAAGTTTAATACACCATTGTGATCGGTTGCACATAGGGATCAAAAGCCCTATGGTTAATTCGATTGATAACAACAAATCGATCTTCAATTTGGGGATTCAATAAACTAGGGTTTATATGATTTGGGTTTGTTCAACAGTTGGAGTTTTTAAGTTATAAAACCCATTCTCTACCACGGCTGAGAGCCTTGGTCTACTGGTTAGAACACTGCCCCCACAAACATGAGGTCCCGGGTTCGAACCCGGGCACCCTCATGTTTTATTTTTAAGGCTTTTTGGCCTAAAAATCAATTTCAGAATATTTTTAATAAATATAAAAATTATTGTTATAAACTTTAAATATTTTTAAAGGATACCAAATATTTTCTGCAATTTTTCTAAGGTTAAATAAATGTATAATTTGTTAATAAAACATTTTAACAAGGTTTGTTTTAATAAATTCTTAAAAGAATTATATAAAAAAAAGTTAATAATTGTTATTGGTCCCAAACGCTCTTTTTAATTTAAATTACTTGAATCGTAATTATTTTAGTTATAAAAAAATTTATCCAAACTTTATATAAAGATCTTGCATATTATTATAAATGTTTTTACACTTTTGCATGAAATATAAATACATTTACATTTTTAAGAAAATATATGTGAATTCCATTTGTTAAATATAGTTGTTCGACAAGCCCCAAATTCACTTAAAACCCTAACCCTCGTTTAACCATTAAAACTTATTATAATTAAACCTAAAACTTGTAAATATATATATAGGTGCATTGTGAAGGATTACGTTGGAACGATGCCTATTATTATTTCTTTTAAACGTCATTTACATACATTTGATCATGTGAGTATTTCCATACCCCTTTTTGCTTACTTTCACACTTTGGGGTGAAACATGTTAACTTATACTTTGCACTTGTAAACTTATTTGAGACTTGTAAACCTATGGCAATTTATATTGTTAAGTTGTGGTTAGTTGAACTTTCGTGGTTACCATGTTATGGCGTTATATGTACAATCATTAACTATTGCTAGCCCAGCGAAGTCATAGATCTATGGGTAAGACAAGCCTGCTTGGTTGATCCAAGTACACTTAGCTGATCGTATATACTTTTAATGTTTGAGACTTGTAAAACTTTGTCGAGGTTTGATTGTTGCATTGTTCATAACATCCCTAATCACTTTATTCACTAACTCATGACTTGAATTGCCATCTTTTATATACTTATGTATTGAAAACTATGGAATGCTCACCAACATTTTTATGTTGACCTTTTATTTTTAACATGTTTCAGGAAACGCCCAAGTTTGATTTCTACACATTGAAGCTTGCACATCTAGGAATGGACCTAGATTAATAAATAAAATAGAATGATTTGTTACATTCTATGTTATGCTTTTATTTTCTTTGAAACTTATGATTGTAATGTGACAATTGAAACTTATGTTTAAATTATATTTGGATTATTAATAGCGTTATGTGGCTGTGAACGATCTTAACTCTCACTCCTCGACGTTTCCGCCGTCAAGGTTGGGGTGTGACAGATTGGTATCAGAGCCCATAACTATAGGGATCTAGGTTATTAGAAATGGTGACCTAGGCTATAGTATGCATGAACCTTATAGAATTATATTTCTATCTTGTAAATTATATACTTTTCATGCTACATAATGCTATGCCTCTTATGTGCAATTTGAAGCCTTAGCATAAGATTGCCTAAACATTGTTACTTGTCTCCCTAAACTTAACCTTGACTCTTTGACTCTCCCCGAACATGAACTCTCTTAATCTTATTCTCGTCGACACGTGGAATCTTATGCTTATGTTATGACTTGGATCTTTAGACGTTATGTCTAATCTATATAAATCTCATCAAGGTTTTGATTCTATGAACCTAAGAAATATTGTGTGACACATAGACACCTGTATCCTGGTTTTCCTGGCAAAAGGCCCTCGGGCTAAGGCAAGCATATCGCATAAATCCTACGGGACTAGTTATGCTTACCTGGGGATTTCTAGGATGAGTGATAAACTATGGTCAAAATACACAAGTTTCTAAGGTAAATGGGTCAATTCACCTTGACGTGTCAACGTTTCCAAATGGTAATGCGTTACCAAATGGAATCATTCCGTGTACCTTATAACCCTTAGCTTATCTTTGTTAAACTACTATCCTTTGTTATCCCCGCTCCTGTAACTAACTCATTTTTGTATATCCAGCATGTCTCGTCACCATGGAAAGCGTGGAAGTTCCGACCGTAAGCTGGCTGCCATGATTGCCCGACAAATGGCTGCCGTTCTTCCGACTATGGTTGCTGAACTTAATAGCACACTAATGGCTAATAGCAACAACAACAACACCAATGGGAACAATAGTGGTGCTAATGGAGACAATAGCAACAATCAAAATGGGAACAATCAACAAGGGAACAACCGTACTTGCACCTTCAAACACTTCAACTCGTGCAAACCCACTAGCTTTAGTGGAAAAGAAGGAGCCACTGGACTTCTCGAGTGGTTTGAAAGTATGGAGAATACGTTCATTGTTAGCGAGTGTCCCAACGAGTTCAAGGTTCGCTATGCCACAAGTGTTCTTCAACAACGAGCACTCACATGGTGGAATAGTGAAAAGAGAAATCGTGGAACTGAGATTGCTTTGGCCTTGCCCTGGGAGGATTTCAAAGAGGTTATGATTCAAAAGTTTTGTCCAAGGAGCGAGTTACAAAAGCTAGAGGAGGAATTCTGGAATCTCAAACAAGATGGTGGGAATCACTTGGCTTATTCCACCCGGCATCATGAGTTGAGTATGCTCCTACCACACATGGTGGACACCGTGCCCCGTAACATCGAGAAATTTATCAAGGGGGTGCCACCTCAAATTCAAGATGCCGTGGTGGGTAGTAGGCCCACAACTTTGGAGGAAGCAATTACCATCACTGCACAGCTCACCGAGAATCATATAAGAGCTGGCACTATGTCGGCAAAGGGTTCCAAGTCTACTGCGAAGGTGATACCCGAGGCAACAAAGGAGATAAGGGCCGAGTCATCTTCTCAAAACAAGAAGCGTAAGTTCATCCCGACACGCAACTACGCCGTGACCGCCCCTAATGCTCCTAAAAAACAAATGGTGGTTGCGAATCAAGCTCCCATGGCTAAAGTTTATGCTGGTCCACATCCTATGTGTAACACGTGCAAGTACCATCATTCAAGCAACATTTCATGCCGAGTCTGCTCGCTGTGTGGAAAGTATGGTCATTTGGTGGCTACCTGTCTTCGTGCGCCAAACAACACTGCCATGCTTACCAACCGAACCTGCTATAACTGTGGCGAGGTTGGCCATATTCTTCCGCAATGTCCTCGCAATGCGGGAACTGTGCCACCGGCTCGTGGAAGGGCTTTCAACATCAACGCCAACCAAGCACAAGCCAACAACGACGTGGTGAATGGTACGCCGTTAAATTTCTTTTAGTCCTTTCCTGTCTTGTAAAATTTCCTATCTATGTTCATCATACCAATAATAGGTTGTTACCAAACAGGTATGTATCTTGTAAATAATCGTTATGCATCTGTATTGTTTGATTCGGGTGCCGATAGGAGTTTCATGTCCTTGGAATTCGAGTCTTTACTTTCTAAACCGTGCGTCAACCTAGAAAGATCTTTCACGGTCGAAGTCGCCGATGGAAAATCTATTGTTGTGGACGTCGTAATACGTGACTGCACTTTAAGCCTTAACGAACACGAGTTCTTCGTTGATCTTATTCCTATGCAATTGGGAAGCTTTGATGTTATCATTGGTATGGATTGGTTAGCCAAGCATCGTGCGGAAATTCTATGTTTCGAGAAGTGTATCCGAATTCCTTTACCGACTGGAGATACTTTGAAGGTCTTTGGGGAGAAATCATCCCAAAGACTCAAACTCATGTCTTGCATCAAGGCTCGCAAGTGCTTAAGTAAAAACTACATGGCTTTCATGGCATATGTAGTTAATACGAAAGCCAAGGGTAAGGAGTTGAAAGACATTCCTGTTGTGCGAGACTTTCCCGAGGTTTTTCCCGAGGATCTTAAAGGGTTACCTCCCGTGCGAGAAGTTGAGTTCAAGATTGACTTAATCCCTGGCGCAAACCCTGTGGCTAAATCACCTTATCGTCCTGCACCGTCTGAAATGCAAGAATTAGCTAGTCAATTGCAAGAGTTGACCGATAAGGGTTTCATTCGCCCTAGCTCATCACCGTGGGGTGCACCTGTACTGTTTGTGAAGAAGAAGGATGGTTCATTTCGTATGTGCATCGACTACCGGGAACTCAACAAGCTTACTATCAAAAACCGATACCCTCTTCCTCGAATCGATGATCTCTTCGACCAACTTCAAGGAGCAACTCAATTCTCAAAGATCGATCTACGTTCTGGGTATCATCAACTACGTGTTCACGATGATGACATTCCAAAGACCGCTTTTCGTACTCGATATGGACACTACGAGTTTATGGTTATGCCTTTTGGCTTGACCAATGCGCCTGCTGTGATCATGGATCTCATGAATCGAGTATGTAAACCGTATTTGGATAAGTTAGTGATCGTGTTCATTGATGACATACTTATTTATTCCAAGACGAAAATCGATCACGAGACACACTTGCGACAAGTTCTTGAACTTTTGAAGAAGGAGCAATTGTACGCTAAACTTTCCAAGTGTGAATTTTGGTTGGAAGAAGTTCAATTCTTAGGGCATGTGGTGAATAGCCAAGGAATTGACGTTGATCCTGCTAAAATTGAAGCTGTGAAGAATTGGTGCGTTCCCACAACCCCAACCGAGGTTCGTTCTTTTCTGGGTTTAGCGGGATATTACCGTAGGTTCATAGCAAATTTCTCGAAGATTGCTAAACCATTAACGGCGCTAACCCAAAAGAATCGACTCTTTGAATGGGGACCCGAGCAAGAAGAGGCTTTCGAGACATTAAAACGCAAGTTGTGTAACGCTCCTATTCTCACACTTCCCGATGGAAACGATGACTTTACCGTGTATTGCGATGCCTCTAGTCAAGGTCTTGGTTGTGTACTCATGCAACGGGGCAAAGTTATAGCATACGCGTCAAGGCAATTGAAGGTTCATGAAGTGAACTACACGACTCACGATCTTGAACTTGGTGCTGTGGTTTTCGCATTGAAGATTTGGCGACACTATTTATATGGAACGCAATGCATAGTCTACACCGATCATAAGAGTCTCCAGCACGTGTTTAACCAAAAGGATCTCAACATGAGACAAAGACGATGGATCGAGCTAATTAGCGACTACGACTGCGACATTCGCTACCATCCTGGAAAGGCGAATGTTGTAGCCGACGCGCTAAGTCGCAAGGTTCACAATAAGACTGTCTCGCTTCAAGAGATTCGAGATCGAAGGCAATTGTTTGATACGCTAGGAGAATTTGATACCGAGATCCATGTGGATGTCAACGAGGCTACTATCATGCTCCAAAACATAAGGATCGATAGTGACCTCGAGTTATGCATTCGCAAGGCTCAACAAGCGGCATTAACCGACGAAGGGAAGGATGAAGATTTGATGTCTAACGTTCGGTCACAACTGGAGACAAAACTGAATGGCATGTGGTATTTCTTGAATCGACTTTGGATCCCGAAACGTGACAATCTTCGACACTTCATTATGAACGAAGCTCATCAAACCCGATATTCCATTCATCCTGGCTCCGATAAGATGTACATGGACCTGCGTGGTCAATATTGGTGGCCTGGAATGAAGAAAGATATCGCGTCTTATGTTTCCAAGTGTCTCACGTGTGCAAGGGTCAAAGCCGAACATCAACGACCAAGTGGTTTACTTGAGCAACCTGAAATCCCTATGTGGAAATGGGAACATATATCCATGGATTTCATAACCAAGTTACCTCGTACACCTCGTGGTCATGATAGTATTTGGGTCATCGTTGACCGTTTGACCAAGACAGCACATTTCATACCCATACGAGATACGTACAAGGTATCAAGGCTAGCCCGAATCTATATTGACGAAATTGTGAGTCGTCATGGCGTGCCTTTACACATTATTTCTGATCGAGATGCTCGTTTCACTTCGCACTTTTGGTCTTCGATGCAAGAACTCTTGGGTACTCAATTGGATTTAAGTACGGCTTACCATCCTCAAACCGATGGTCAAACCGAACGAACAATCCAAACTCTCGAGGATCTGCTGCGTCTTTGTGTCCTTGATTTTGGTGGTGATTGGGATACGCATTTACCGCTCGCGGAATTTTCGTATAACAATAGTTATCACTCAAGTATCAAGATGGCACCATTCGAGGCTTTGTATGGTCGTAAATGTCGTTCTCCGATCTGTTGGACTGACATTGGGGAAAATCTTATCACTGGTCCGGAACTTATTCAAGAAACAACTGACAAAGTTTCCAAGACGAAATAACCTTGAGGTGGCTAGAAGTCGCCAAAAGAGTTATACCGATAAAAGACGCAAACCGTTGGAGTTTCAAGTCGACGACATGGTTCTTCTTAAGGTCTCTCCATGGAAGGGTGTTGTACGTTTTGGGAAGAAGGGTAAGTTAGCCCCACGCTTTGTAGGACCTTTCAAGATTCTGAAAAGAATTGGGAAAGTGGCTTACAAACTGGAGTTACCTTCTGAACTTAGCGGAGTTCATCCTGTCTTTCATGTCTCAAACTTGAGGAAGTGCCTGGCTGATGAAAATTTGCATGTTCCACTAGAGGAAATTCAAATTGATGAGTCAGTGCATTTCGTTGAGAAGCCTGTTGAGATTATGGATCGCACCCTGAAGAAGACCCGAACAACTACCACACCTATCGTTAAAGTCCGTTGGGAAAACAAACGTGGAGCGGAGTTCACTTGGGAGCGTGAGGATCATATGAAGGAGAGATACCCGCATTTGTTCTCTTAGCTTTATTTTTAATTTCGGGACGAAATTCTTTTAAGTTGGGGAGACTGTAACATCGTGTATTTTTGGGTTAATTAAATGTTATCGTCGTTAATTCTTGTAAGGGTTATTGTTGGCATTTATGAAACTTAGGGGTTACCTATGTTTGTTCTTTAATCATTATTAAATTTTAATTTATAAAAGTTAATAATTAAGGTAATAAATTGTATAATAATAATAATAATAATAATAATAACAATAATCATAATCATAATAATAATAATAATAATAATAATAATGCAGGATCGTTTAAGGGCTTAAACACAATTACAACACAACAACACAATGAGGAGAATAACTAAGCTCTAATCAAACAGTGAACTGGGTAACCAAAGTGATACAAAGAACACAAGTAAAGCAAGAGACAGAACAAGAGAGTATGGGTTTCAAGGAGGCAGTATATTGCTTTCTCAAGTTCTTTTACAAGTGTTACAAAGCATAAAGAAAAGATACAAGAACTTGAAATACTTATACTACAACCTACAGCCGGCCATACTTTGAAAGCCAGCTGGATACAATTGACTAGACACTAACAAAATCAATTGTAGGATCAAAAGGCATATCTGCCTTTTGACCTTGTGACTATGACATGCCATAGCTCACATCCTTTTACAATACAAAAAGGATAAAGTACATAAAGTAGAAAGTTGAATACTCAAGACCTCAATGTACAGTTACCAAAAGCAAGGCCCTTTTCACCAACTCATGTAAGTTGGTGACTTTACAGAGATGCAGCGGAAAAGGTGCTTTATGGAACAGTACATCAGATAAAGCATGTGTACTAAAAGTCTTCGGAAGAAATCTGTCTTCATAGGATGAGGCTTCGGAAGACTTTGTCTCTGAAGCTTCGGAAGACTTCATGTTTGGCTTCGGAAGATATTGGTCTTGGCTTCGGAAGATTTTACACTTAGAGTATTTTCTAATGCTTTGTGTAAAACTTCCGAAGCATTCTTCACTTCAGTACTTAGTGCATGTTGCTGAGACACTTAAGATGTTTTGGGTTGCATCAGACTTCAGGAATCCTTACAAATAATAATAATAATAATAACTAACAAAAATAATAACAATAATAATAATTAAGAAAAAAAAGATAATAATATTATTATTAATTATAACAATTTGTAGAATATATTAAACTTAAAAAGGGTTTAAAAGAAGTTTAGGGGCTTTATTGTCAACTTTGAAACTTTAAATGAATATTTTAAAACATAAAATGAAAACCACAGAATCACAGGGACTAAATGTGGCAAGTCCGAAACCCAAAACATCCTCCATACTTCTCCCGTGTTTCCGACAGGGTTAGTCCGGCCACCGCCGGCGACCCTCCAGCGAGCCCAAACACTCAAGATAATACGAATTAAACCATGTAAAGGGTACCACACGACTCGGTGAAGCACCACGAACTCGAACCCATGACCAATTGAACCGTTACAATCGGAATTAAAGGGGTTCGAACCAAAACACAAACTTTAATCGACAAATAACCGTTCAACGTTCAAATGTTGATGATTAATCACATTAATCGTACAGAAACGTTCGATAATCATTGCCAAGCTTAATGTACAGGATTACTTCGAGTTAAATCATCAAATAAATAACAAATTGTAACCGAAGAGATGGTACAAGAATCGGATCTCGTTCGGCACCTTAACGTACCAATTGAACCTATTTAACAGAGGGAATCATACCATTCCTTCCCTTTTAATCTCTCTAAACACTCAGTTGCATAACAAACACAACACAAGAACGAATTTGATCTCCCTGTCATCGCGTAAAGAACCGAAGCTCTATCGGGCATAAACACTTCAATTCGGACGCAATCAAGTAAGTTTAATACACCATTGTGATCGGTTGCACATAGGGATCAAAAGCCCTATGGTTAATTCGATTGATAACAACAAATCGATCTTCAATTTGGGGATTCAATAAACTAGGGTTTATATGATTTGGGTTTGTTCAACAGTTGGAGTTTTTAAGTTATAAAACCCATTCTCTACCGCGGCTGAGAGCCTTGGTCTACTGGTTAGAACACTGCCCCCACAAACATGAGGTCCCGGGTTCGAACCCGGGCACCCTCATGTTTTATTTTTAAGGCTTTTTGGCCTAAAAATCAATTTCAGAATATTTTTAATAAATATAAAAATTATTGTTATAAACTTTAAATATTTTTAAAGGATACCAAATATTTTCTGCAATTTTTCTAAGGTTAAATAAATGTATAATTTGTTAATAAAACATTTTAACAAGGTTTGTTTTAATAAATTCTTAAAAGAATTATATAAAAAAAAGTTAATAATTGTTATTGGTCCCAAACGCTCTTTTTAATTTAAATTACTTGAATCGTAATTATTTTAGTTATAAAAAAATTTATCCAAACTTTATATAAAGATCTTGCATATTATTATAAATGTTTTTACACTTTTGCATGAAATATAAATACATTTACATTTTTAAGAAAATATATGTGAATTCCATTTGTTAAATATAGTTGTTCGACAAGCCCCAAATTCACTTAAAACCCTAACCCTCGTTTAACCATTAAAACTTATTATAATTAAACCTAAAACTTGTAAATATATATATATAGGTGCATTGTGAAGGATTATGTTGGAACGACGCCTATTATTATTTCTTTTAAACGTTATTTACATACATTTGATAATGTGAGTATTTCCATACCCCTTTTTGCTTACTTTCACACTTTGGGGTGAAACATGTTAACTTATACTTTGCACTTGTAAACTTATTTGAGACTTGTAAACCTATGGCAATTTATCTTGTTAAGTTGTGGTTAGTTGAACTTTCGTGGTTACCATGTTATGGCGTTATATGTACAATCATTAACTATTGCTAGCCCAGCGAAGTCATAGATCTATGGGTAAGACAAGCCTGCTTGGTTGATCCAAGTACACTTAGCTGATCGTATATACTTTTAATGTTTGAGACTTGTAAAACTTTGTCGAGGTTTGATTGTTGCATTGTTCATAACATCCCTAATCACTTTATTCACTAACTCATGACTTGAATTGCCATCTTTTATATACTTATGTATTGAAAACTATGGAATGCTCACCAACATTTTTATGTTGACCTTTTATTTTTAACATGTTTCAGGAAACGCCCAAGTTTGATTTCTACACATTGAAGCTTGCACATCTAGGAATGGACCTAGATTAATAAATAAAATAGAATGATTTGTTACATTCTATGTTATGCTTTTATTTTCTTTGAAACTTATGATTGTAATGTGACAATTGAAACTTATGTTTAAATTATATTTGGATTATTAATAGCGTTATGTGGCTGTGAACGATCTTAACTCTCACTCCTCGACGTTTCCGCCGTCAAGGTTGGGGTGTGACAGCTGATGGTAGCTTCTTTCTTTCTTGATGAACCGGCTTGGGTGGTTGTTTTGAGCTCCAAGGTCTCAATCTCCTTGCAATCCAGTTTGGAAGATGTTGAGCACTCAAAGTCTTGGATGAGGGTGTGTGCTTGATAAGGGGACCGAAAGAGAGCAGAGGGTGTCGGTTTGTGGTGTGTGAGCCGAGAGGTGAGGAAGTGGTGATGGTATGCAGTTGTGGTGGTAACCGAGAGTGAAGGTGGTGATGGTATGCGGTTGTTATGGGGTGGCCGAGGGGTGCAAGAAGTAGTGGGGTTTGTCATGATGAACTCTAGACTTAGGGATGTGAGGTGGTCATTATAGGTAGCATTAGTTAATCTCTAGTGTGCTAGGTGGCGGTTTTTTTATCATGCTTGGTGTCATGGTGATGAGGTGTCGATCAAAGGATGTGGCTAAGTGTCTTGGCCGATTAAGGTGTTAATCTTCTAGTTTAAAGTTAAATTCGGGTGGCTTAATTCCTTGATGATCCGAGATTGAAATTTGAGTTAGTCTTTAAGTGTTTAAGGTTTACTTAGTTTTGTTTTAATGCCAAGTTCGCCTGATTTTACCTATGTATTGTGGTGTTTGGTTAGGTTGTTTCTCATTCCATTTGATGTATGTTTGGTGCTAAAATGTTAAGATGATCGATCAAATAATGTTTGGTATCAAGAACTTATGCATATGAATACATGCACACGTAAATTTTATGCATGCATGCAAGCATGCATATGTACCACACATATATATATACTAAAACACATATAATTCATAAAGGGTTAGTCAAATAATGAGTAATATGTAATTATGAAACTTTCTTAAAATATTAACTTGTCTAACCTTAATTTTTTTAGGGTTGTCACATTGTTACACTGGGCATGAAAGGCTTCGGCAAGATTGGCATCAAGAGGAATCAATTTTTGAGCAAAGGAGGGGAGTTGAGGACAATTACTCGTATAATGGCCGGCTTAACGACAAAGTTGGCAATGTGGATGTCTTTTGGTGTAGGAAGAAGTACGGCCACGTGAGAAGGAGGCGCGGCCTTTCCCACGAGATGAAGGGCTATTATGAGTAGATTTGTTTGGGTGGGAATGGAAAGCGGCCTGGAGGGGTTGAGAACCCTGTAATTGTTGAACAAACATATCTTGATTCTCAGCGTTAGCCAAGAGATCACGAAATGAAGGGGCAGGGTGAATGGTTCGTTGAGAAGTGGAGAAATTTTCAAAGGAAGCGCGTAGTCCACAAAGGAACCAATGGCGTTTGTCCTCATCACTTATGGGATGCCCAATAGCCGCAAGTTGGTCGAATAAAGCTTTGAATTTACGACCAAATTCGGAAACTAAAGATGTTCCTTTTTGAAGGGTTCGAAGGGAGTCTTTGAGATTGTGGATGCGTTCAATGGAGGAGTGACTATAGGCATCGGCTAAGGTTTTCCAAACGGCTTTGAGATTGTGGATGCGTTTAATGACGCGTATAGCTATCGGTGGACCTACACCCTAGCCCATACGACCCGGGCTATACGCGGCATATGGTGCCATACGATGCTATAGTCTTGCTGAATGATTGATTAGACTTGGGCTAGTTTTGTCTTTTGAAAAGGATATACGCGGCGTATTGGGTCATACGACGTGTATAGCTTTGATTTTGAATTATTTTGACATGACGTACGATTCCTTTCGTTAATATATAAACGCAGCGGATATCAGACGAATGCGCTCACATTCAAAACTTATTCGTTTTCTCTGGAGGCAAACGTTTGATACTTTCAGTAATTGATAGTAATCATAACGTTTAATCTTCACAAAAACATATTATCGCAAGAAATTAGTGTTATGTGATTCAACATTTTCTTCTGGTACATCATTTACTCGGTAAACATTTTAGTATTATTTCACTAAGTATTTACATACATATATACATATATTTGAATTGGATACTTAAGAATCGTTTCAACTGACTCTGGTTCCATCGATGCTAGTCAGTTACGATTAACTTGAATAATTTTTATGTTTTTTTATTATAACTGACTACTATCATGGAACCCGATTTAGTTGAAATGAATATTAAGTAATCAAAACATTTATGTGTATGTAAGTATGTATATAAATGAAGTAAAAGTTATAGTTTACCTGAAAAATTATTTTGAAGAAATAGTTGACCCACATAACCCTATTTTCTTTCAAATAAATCACACGTGTCGTATAGTGCAATACGCTTCGTAAAAGAATGCTTTATAGTAAGACTGACAGCTATACATGACGTGTGGGCCCATACATCGTGTATATGTAACACCCCAAAAAGTCAAAACGAGTCATTAAGGATAATAGGCTTAATTATTGAGTATTTTAATAAGGTAAAGAAATGGTCGTGGGCTAAATTAGGCTTATTGGGTAGTTGCCTATGGGATTAAAGGCCCATAATTAGCCCTTAAGCACCTAAACCAGCCTTCATATTCCTCATTGCAACCCTAGCCACCAAAATTCGTAGAGAGAGAAAGTAGAGAGAGAAAGTGAAGAAAACTCAAGATTTGAAGCTTCCAAGGTTAAGAGATTGAAGATCTGGGTATTGGAGCATCAATACCTAAGAAAGAAGCAACAAATCCAGGTAAGAATCGACCTCTAAACCCTTCTGTAGATCAAACCCGGATTCTAGGGTTTTGGGTTTTGAAAAGTTGCAAAGAATCACATAAAGGTCACATTTTTACGTATGAAAACATGTATAAAGCTTAGATTTAGCCTCATGGATGATAAACTAAGAGATTGGACATAAAAATTTATGATTTTTGGTTAAAAACGGGCTGGTTCGTAATTTTTATGCGTTCTGCGAAACTGTATATGCATCCGGCGAATTTGCATATTCAATTAGCGAAACTATGAGGACTTCCTGCGAAACTATAGTTTCGCGGGTAGTTTCGCAGACATGATTATCCAACGAAAGTTGGGCGAAACTGGCAGTGAAACTGGCAGCGATACTGCCAGCGAAACTGCCAGCGAAAGTGGCAGCGAAACTGTTGGCGAATCTAACTGCGAAATTGCTGATCTTGCAGCGAAATTAGCAGCGAATTTAGGTAGAAATTTACCCCTTTAAGTGTCAGCTTATCTGCAGGCTGTGTAGACTGATCCTAGCCTTGTAAGCTTAGTTTTGAAGTTGGTCTCGGTATCCAGGTGAGTTCTAGATCCCCTATTTATAAGTTTTTCCATGTTTTGGGGCTATTATGCATACTAAATTTACGTTTTTAAATGACCAAGATTTTAAGAGGTTTTAACAGGAAGAATGATTTTTCTATAAGTAAATGTGCTATATAAATGTTTAAATATAAAAAATTTTCACGCTGACCTGGCAGCCCGGCCCCAGCCAGGGGCGTTGCCCTTTGGACCCCACTAGGGGCTGCTGCCCCGAGGACCCCGCTGTCAGGGGCTGCCGCCCCCGAACCCCTGCTGTCCCGTGGCGGGTCAGTTATGTTTTATGATGACTAGTACTTGGTATGTTATGTACTTAATAAGTTAAGTATTATATATTAAAGTGGAAGATAATATTAATGAAAAGCGAAACTTAATGAATGTTACCCCCGGGCCCGTTTGATGATGTAAAGTCTTGCAAGCACTATGATAGACTTCACTTAGGTGAGTCTGATGTATGATGATGGATCCGTATTCATGAGCGGGCTATGTGCCTTGCAGTGTGGATCAACTATCGGGTTAGCTACCGTGAAAAATGTGTACCGACAGGGATTGACATTTATTGTCGATCAACATGGAGCTCTTGCTTTGTGCAATCTTGTTTATGATGAAAGTGAAAGATAATGAAAGATAATAAAAGATGATGAAAGAATGAAAGATAATGAACATACTTATTATGATGCATGTAATGTTATGTACTATGCTGTATGCATGGTCATTATATGAAGGATAAAAATTATATTTTCTTATATTATTTAAAACTAGAACTCACACAGCAAAGCTGACTTTTATGCATAATAGTTGGCAGGTAAGTGCTGATGCTGAGGATGGCACACGGAGCTACTTGGGGAGCTATGGATGGCATTCATGTTTATGAAATCTTTATTGTAATTTAAGAACAAGTAATATGTTTTGTTTACAATTAAAGGACAAATGTATGAGTACGATATGGTTTCTAAGTTTTAAATAAATGTCTATTTAATTTCGTTGCAATGTTTTGGTTATTAAAAAAAGATGATTTTTATGCTATGATTAACCAACTGTGAGGTTTCCCGGGAACGAGGCCTTACTTATATAGGTGTCAACTAACAACCTATATGTGGCGTATGGATCCATACGCCATGTATAGTTGTCAGGCGTACTATAAAAGCGTTCTGTACATGGTACGAATATACGCAACGTATGGCGCCATACGTGGCAAGCCTATACGTGGCGTATAGCAGCATACGCGGCGTATAGGTGCCAACTAACATCCTATGCGTGGCGTATCGGTCTATGCGTTATGTATAGGTCATTTCAAATTTGACGGGACACAAAATTCATTTTCAAATATATAAGAACACTTTCGATCTCTCTAAATTGTGAAAATCTCAAACGTATGTTTCTCTCAAAATATCACACTTTTTTATTCGTTCGTTATGTCGTTTTGGGATGGTAACTATTTGTTTGGTGAATATTCAAACGCTTTGTACGTGGCAGATAGTAATCAAGATGATTCGTACGTTCAATCTTCTTACGAGACACGATTGTTAGATTTAAACCAATCGTACGTTCCCGATGATGAATTCGAGTTCTACCGAGAGTCAAGTTATGACCCGCAACAAAGTAATATAAACTTTCTCTCGAGTGATGAAAATCAGACCATGAAAAACGTCTCAAGAAATTTTATCACTCGATGAGCTAGTCTGTTGAGCTGTTAATATGGGACGTGATAATGGTTACGTTATTATTACAAGAAGATCAAAGAAAAAAGAAGGTCAGGTCGTAAAGGTATGGCTTATCTGTGATCGTGGTGGCGAACACAAAAGTAAAGCAACAGTTAGACGATCTGGTAGCAAAAAAATCAGATGTCCTTTTAAATTAGTAGGGATATTCGACAACAAACGTCGTTCGTGGAAATTAGAGGTGAGAAATGACGAACATAACCATGATCTCGCTTAACATATGGAGGGGCACCCATTTGTAAGAAGGTTTTCTGAAAACGAATACAATTTGGTGAAGCAGCTTACTGATCAGAACATGGAGCCTCATAGCATCTTATCAGCTTTAAAAAGCAAAATCCTAATAACGCATCCATAACCAGAGATGTATAAAACGCTCAATATAAGATAAGAAGTGAAAATAAAGTCGGTGAAACACCAATGCAAGTTTTAGAAAACTTTTTATCATCTAAAAGGTACGTTTATTACACCCGAGAAGATCCCGATACAAATGCCATAGAAGATATATTTTTTTGTCATCCAAAATCATACGACACTTGGCGTGCATTCCCGCACGTGCTGATGATAGACGCTACATATAAAAAACATGTAAAAACTTCCGTTTGTTTAGATTGTTGATGTGACCTCGACACACAAGACATTTTCCGCTGCTCATGCGTTTTTTAGTAAAGAACGAGAAGATAATTTTGAATGGGTTCTTAATAGATTGAAAGATATGTTAAACTGGTGTATGGAGCCACGTGCATAATAACAGACAGAGATCTTGCTTTAATGAACCATGTGTTAAAGTATTTCCGGATGCTTTGAAGTATTTATACAGGTGGCATATTGATGAAAAAATCGCGAAACACTGTAAAGCAAGTTTTACGAAAGATGACTGACGAAAGTTTAAATATGTATGGGCACGTTTGTGTGAGTCTCCCACGCCGGAGATTTACGAGTATAACTATAACATTTTTTACGAACGACTAGTTGAAGCAAAGTGAGAAAGTAAGTTTTAAATTACATACATACATACAATACTGTTAAATATAAAAAAATAATTTAATTATGTTTTATTATATTTTCAGAAGTATTGTCATATATAAACAAAAACTGATTAGAGAGTTACAAAGAAATGTTTGTATCAGCCTGGACTAACTCAAACCGCAATTTTGGCCAACACACAACAAATAGAGTTGACAGTCAGCATGCAAATTAAAAAGATATCTTAAATCAACAAGTAGCTCACTTGATAGACTTGTGGAGTTTGTAGATCAATAGGTAAACGCACAAGAGGTAAATTTAAAAGAAAGCTTTGAGACAAACAAAATTAAAATCATGAATCATCATAAACCCCCGCTATTTGATTACCTACGAGGCAAGGTTTCACACAAAGCTCTTGATTTATTAGTTGCCGAAAACACTAAATTGCATGTGATGCGCTCAGTAAATGCAACGTGTGGTTGTCATCTATTCACTAGTTGTGGCTTGCCTTGTGCTTGTCAGCTGGAAAAATATGAATATTCTGGTAATAGCCGCTTCATCTTTATCATTTTTCTGTAACAGTAACGAATTATATATTAATTTATAATTTATAATGCAGGCACTAAAATTCCATTAGATGCAATTGACGTATTTTGGACAAAGCTTGATAAAATTAAACCATTATTTATGGTGGATGAAAAAGTCGATGTTGAAGAAGAGATGGAATGCATGAAACAACAAATAATGACACAACCCACCGTTGTAAAATTTAGTTTGGTGAAAAAATAAAAAAAATTGTGTATCCATGGAAAAATAACAAAAAAGAGCTTGTTGTTCAAACAGATATTCTTGGTCGTCCAACGTTATAGGTTCAACAGCAAAAACAAGACACTTAACATAGTACGTGTAACACGCCAAGACATAGCTCATTTACCGGAAGAAAAACTTCAGCGGTAAAGCCTCAGAAGTCCGTCGTACAACGTAGTCGTTCCACATATTCTAAAGTGTCATAAAGTACTAATGAGTTTTCATCGATTATCAGAGATCAATAATTAAACAATATAAACAGGTTAAAAAATTGGATTCTGTCCATCTTTCATCAGTATATTTCACGTATACGAGATGTTCGACCCGATGGGAATTGTTGTTTTCGATCTGTATCTTTAGGATTAAGGTTTAACGAATATAAGTGGATGTATGTGCGGCAAAAACTTTTAGAGGAGTTGGACAAATATGAATTGGAATACAGAGAAGTTTTCGATACTTTGTACCCCAGACAGTTGGCAATGTGTGGAACCTGCACCATAAGAAGATTGGATGATAATGCCGTATACGGGAATAGTGATTGCTCAAAAGTTTGGTGTTATTCTTCATCTATTAAGAAATAATGGTTATCAAACATTTTCCCCTTATGGGCTGATACGAATAGTATGATGTCTCATCATGTCGTGTCGATTGTTCATGTCAACAACAATCATTTCGTCCACGTTAAGTTAGATGGAGATTATTCGATGCCTACATTAAGTAATCTTTGGATTCTTAATCGAAACGTACGTGCTGCAGAATGAGAGATTATGTATAGGCTTCGTATCTCGGAATACAACGCAATAATAGATAATAACCGAGAAACCCCGGCTTATATAAATTTATTTTAATTCAAAATATGTAATATGCGAATTATAAATTTAATAAGTTTGTATTATATTTTATTATTGTATTCGTATCTCTTGATTATTCAAATGTTAAAATAGTTTAAATTCAAATTTTCAAAAGTTTAGTGAATATAGGGGGTACAATATATACGGCGTATAGGGGGGGGGGGGGGTTAGTCGGTCACTAGTGTGAAGTGACTATACGCGTTGTATTCGTTTTAAAACCGTTGTATTTATATTCGTTTTCTTATGCAGATATGTCTTCCGATTCAGATATTGAGGCTGACGTTGTTGATGTTATTGCCGATCATCCTTGGCTACAGTTTGAGCCCGGGTCCATTGAGCACGCGAAGTGCTTGAAATTCGTACGTATGAAGATCGATCGTCAAAAAGCAGTCGATTGGGAGGTGAGGGCCGAGCTCGGAGAGCGCGATAGACTTGCTGATATTATCGGAAAAGATACGCCATGGAGTCGTTTATTTGAGATCACGTTCTTACCTTCTTACCGGGAGCTGACGGTGGAGTTTTTATCCACCTTTACTTATATTCGTCCTAATGAGATGGTGGAGGACGATCAACATTCCGAGATTTCGTTTATGCTATGTGGACATTCACATCAGATATCCATTGAGCAGTTTGCCGTTATCTTGGGATTTTATTTTGAGTCGAAAATTGTTACCCCTCTATTCACCGAGGGTATTACTGAGATTGAGGAGACTCGATTGAGATATTGGTGGCCTTAGATTAACGGAGGTCCGTTTCAAAGGACTAAGGACAGACATTAGAGATCATCTCATTCGTTACTTGCATTGCATGATCGCCACATCCATCACGGGACGTGGTAAGAGTCAGGAGTGGTGTACCATTCATAACTTATTTTACTTATATTGTTTGCTTACGGGGACTAGGTGCAACCTGGCGAGATGTTTGGTGGAGTATTTTGCTTCGTATTATCATCGCCAGGAGCAAGGAGCGGTGAGATTAGATCGTCATACGGTATTCGGCATGCGTATTATACGCTAGTTTTCGGGTGGCATACGATTCTCTCTTCGACCGGGGAGATCTGACAGCCAGCACCTGTTCAAAAGCTCAGAGTTGACGATCCAGAGCAGCAGCAGGAGCATATTTCGTATGATCAGCCGCCACAGGACGAGCAGCCGCATGACCAGCCGCCAGCAGATCAGCCGCCACCTCAGCCACAGTTCCCTCGACATATTTATAGAGATGTGATGCTGCCTGCACATATGGAGACATTTATGCAGGAGATTGCTAAGAGTTTACGGGACCTGGGTCGTCGGCTCGATCGAGTTGAGGATGTTATGGATTGGCACGTTCAGCTTGAGATTGCGCGAGCCCGTGCTGCTGGTATTGATCCTCCAGAGTTATTATTTTATGTTTGTCTTATATCTTTTATTGGTTAATTAAGATTTAAAATTGTCGGTTAATAAGTAACAAAAGATAACTTATACGTAAAATCTCAAGCTGAATGTGCAAATACAATGGACACTATAACCTATACGCAAAAGTTTTATAAACAATACATGTAAAAATAGCACAAAAATATAAACACCATAATCTATACGTTGCGTATGGGTCCATACATAGCATATAGGTCATCATGCTTCTCAGCCAAGTCAAGAAAAAAAATTGGAACCTATACGCGGCGTATGGTACTATACGCGGCGTATAGCAACCCCGACACTTCGTCTGACATGGACTTGTTAGGGAATGTTTTTATACCCTATACGCCGCCTGTGGATACATACGCTGCATATACGGAATGAAAACATTCTCTGACAATCCACCCTATACGCGGCGTATGGACCCATACACGGCGTATAGGGTACCCGAGTGTTGATTTAAAATCTGGAGGTGTCTATTTAACCATTCCCATAATTATTAACCAATATTAGCTCTAGTAAACTCTCTTTAATCCACATCACTAATAGTGACCTAACTAACATAATTGATCATTGTTGACTTAGATTGATTAAATTATATATTGGTGATATTCTATATTTGATATAGTTTCAATAATGTTTTTAAACTCAAATACCTTTTATGCACTTCTACTTTTCTAGAATAGATTTTTTTACCAAAAAAAGGTTATTGTAAAATTTATTTACCAAATAAGTATTGCTTTACAAATATTTATTAAAATGGTGTGAAATCTAATTAAATCTCATTGTTAGTTTCCCTCTCTTAATTATATTGGGTAACTTCAAATTTTTTGAGTTAATTACACAATTGGTCCCCTATGGTATGTCCATATTGCAAGATTGGTTCCAACTTTTAAGAAATTACATTATTAGTGCTTACTGTTTGCCAAACCATTACACGATTGGTTCTTAAAGTGGATAGTCATTAGTTTTTCCTGTTAAGATGGTGTGAAATTACCAAAATAACCCTTACATTAAATAATAATAATTTTCTATTAATATATGAACAATATAATAATACATCGTCCCACCCCACCCCCACTCCTTCTCCTTCACTACCTGTGACCTCCATACCACCACCGGTGAACCCCACCCCCACCGTTGACTAGCCGGACAACCACCATCGTAGACATCTACATCATCATCATCATCCCAACCACCACCGTCATCACACCATTGCAACCACCGTCATCGCACCATTATGACCAGTCAACCACCACCATTTCATCACATCCTCACACCACCCACAACAATCATCATAGAACCACCGATAGATTGCGATGTTACCGGTGGTGGTTCCTGTGCTAGAGGTGTGGCAGTTGCCGTCGAGCTCCACCACCACGACTGCCATTGTCAACCCACTATCACCTACTCGTAATACATCGTAGCCCTCTCAGATCGCTCACTAATCACCACCAATCTTCAATAAACAGTTGGGTGGCCGGTGATGATGGGTAACGATGGATCTTCGATCCATCAATGGTAACGGTGGGTGGCTGGTGATGATGGGTCGTAGGTAATAGGTCGCCTGCCATCGGCGGTGTTTGTCTTCACGTTGAAGATGATGCGTGGGTTGTTGGTGTGCGACTGTGTGTGTATGTGTGCGTACTTATATAATTATAAAAGTGGGTCCTACATATTAATGTAAAGAGTTTATTATTTGTTATAATAATAAGGGGTATTTTGGTCTTTTTACCTACACTTAACTAATATATTTAACGAGAGTTAGTGACAGGGACTAATCGTGTTACTGTTTGGCAGGGACCAATAATATAATTTCTCAAAAGTTGGGATCAATACTTCAATATGAGCATACCACAGGTACCAATCGTGTAATTAACTCAAAGTATTTAATATATAAATTTAAATATTTTATAACTATCATGTTTATAATGTTTTAAATTTTTATAATTATAATTATCATATTTATATTGTTTTTTAAGACTTCAGTTCATTCATCTTTTCATTATTTAATAAAATAGTTTTTTATTGATTTTAAGATTAAACATACACTACACTTGTCTTTTCTTTTTCTTTTAAATCGCTTGTCTTTCCAAAACTAATTTCTAAGTTATCATATTTTTATTTGTTAATACAAATGTTTTTAAATGAAGTCTGAAACAAAAATGATGATATTTTTTATTGTTAATTCTTTCTCATTTATGCTTTGTATTTTTGTTTTTATGAATCAATCTCTTTTTAAGAAACATATTTTTGTTAGCATTACGATCGGTTAACTAAATTGATAAATAGCTTTATGATGGTCTAGTGTTTACACTTTGATGGTTTGAACTAATTTTTAACTTATTTTTCAAATTAGTTAAGTTTCAAAATAAAAGACAGATTATGTGTTTCGAAAATAATAAAAATTTCAAAATTTTAAATGGGGGGTTAACGTTAGGCAGTCAGTTATTGTTATATTTTTAATAAACTTACAAATCTATTCTTTTGTATTTTTTTGCTATTTTATTTAAAAAAACCGTGTTTAATAAAAGTAAAACATAAATATGGTAATCTTTATAAAAAATAAACATGTTAAAATTTACCTATTTGAAAAAAAAAATACAAAACGCTTCTATTAGAAAATACTTTTGAAAATAAAAACTTAAATTTTAGAAATATTGTGTTTAGAATCCTTTAACTTCATAATCCACGTTGGACATGATAAATATAAAGATAAAACAATATAAAATTGATAATTATAAGAGTTAATTACATAAATAGTCCATGTGGTTTATACAAAATAACAAGTATGGGCACTAAGCAAAAAAAGTAACAGGTTTGAGTACTCACTTTTAATTTTATAACAAGGTTGAGTATTAACACTAACAGACGTTAGATTTTCTGTTAAGTTCAAGGGCATTTTCTGTTAAGTTCAAGGTTGAGTTTAATTTTATCATCGTTGCGTCCACCCACACTCGGCCGACAAAACCACCACAACCGGTACCAACCACGCTGTCAGTTCCCCCTATCTTAACTTTTTTCTCAAAACCCTAAAATGGAATTGGGGATTCTTGGTTTTAGGGATTGTAGATGTAGTAATTCAATGGAGATGAAGCAACGCTGGATTTTACGATGAAGATGGTGTTGTTTCATTTAAATAGTTGAAGAAAATGGTGGTGGTGAGGACGATGTGAGGGGGTGGTGGTCGACGGTCAGGGCTGTTGGTGATGGTGGCTGACAGTGGGGGTTGTTGGTGGTGGTGGCCGGTGGTGGGGGGTTGGCGGTGGTGGTGGCCGACAGTGGGGGGTTGGCGGTGGTGGCGGCCGGTGGTGGCCGACACTAAAGGGTTGGCGGTGGTGGTGAAGATATTGTTTTGAAAACCATAGTAGTTTAATATTTATGTATATATGTCTGTATATGTATGTATATTAAATACCCAAGTAGTCCCTTATATATACTGACATAAATAGTTCTTTTATGTACATTAATAGCTCATGTAAAGTAAAAACACCAAAATGCCCAAAGGTTTAACGGAAAAGTTAACGTCCGTTAGTGTTAATACCTTCGCTCGTTATAAATTGACATCACAATACCCAAACATGTAACAAAAAACTTTTAGTAACCAAACCTGTTATTTTTAATAAACCACAGGGACCATTTGCGTAATTAACTCTAATTATAATTATAGAAACTTAAACAATATAAACAAGATAGTAATAAAATATTTAAATCATATTTATCAAATAAAGTTAAGTTACCTAATATAAATAAGAGAGAGAAACTAGCAAATGTGATTTAATTGAATTTTATAAAAAAGCACTATTTTGATAAATATTTTAAAACAATACTTTTTTGTTAAATAAGTTTTGCAAGAACACCTTTTTTGAAAAAAAAACTCTCTGGAATAATATACCATAATCTCCATAATTTTGTTATCATTAAATTAAGTATAACAATACGATATTCTTTAAGTTATGAAACTGAATTAAAATCGTAAGTTTTATTTTTCTTTTTGAGATTTAATGGGATACTTAGGTAGCCCTGATGGATTTACAAGGAATTTTATGAAAGAAAAATTAATTTTTTATGCATTTGTGGGAACCGTTGGTAACTCTTCTATTGGTGATTTACCATCCTTAATCGATAGAAAGTAAAAGAATATTTTTCCCGTTTTCTGGATTTCATCGATAAATTTACTAGATGCCAATTAACTTTAAAAAAAAAAAAAAAATTCTCCTAGAAGTAAATTTTCACTATGTGTTTTGTGATAAAATAAATGTTTTAAACAATAAAGTTTAATAAAAGTTTTTGCAGTTGATTTAAGTTTAAATTTTCTTGTTCCTTCGTTTTAATTTCCTTTGTTAAAATAAGTATATGTTTTATGTGTTCTTATGTATAAAACTTAAACAATAATTCATAGAGCAATTTAAACTACTAAAACGCATTGATATCTTATCCATAATAATATAAATTTCTAAGTCCCAATTAAGCTAGCTTATTGTAATTATTTAAAATGTTTTTGGGAAAAGATATAATTAAGTAATCAGAGAAACGAAGTGTTACATGTTGGATACAAATTAAGTCTGAAATTATTTAAAACGTTTTTCTTTACTAATTTTGCTTGTCAAAACTAATGGTATTCCATGATCTCCAATATTTTGTTATCGGTGAAGTGTATAATTTATTTTTCAATTATGGGATGTGACAAATAATGTTCTTGTGACATAATGTACATAGTGGTATTTTGTTCCCTCTTAATTTTTTTGTGACACGTAATAAGGATTAATTAAAAAGTTGTCGATATAGACGTTCCTATAACAATGGCTTTTAAAAATTTTCTCGTGCGTAAATCAAAAAATTGAAAGGAATTAATGGACGATTCCATCGGTTATAATCGAAAAAAAAAGTCAGAATAGGTTTATGTAATCACGACCTCATATTATATGTGGACAAAAAAATATTATAAGAGAATTAAAAACTGGCCACGTAAATATTAAAGCGAATGTGATACACTACTAAATTAGTAAAATTAGCCCGTTGATTATTTCAATCGTTAAAAGATGTCGCAAATAGAGTGAAATTTTAACATGACATGAAAATATAATATAAACTTAACATAAAGTTTATAGGTTTGTGACTAGTCTACACGAGTTCCAGGCTATTAACTAGTTAAGCTAGATTGATGGGTTAATTTTGTTATAATATAAACTTGCTTGTAATTTTATGTCAAATTCAAAAGGTTAAAAGATAAATTTGCATACTCATTTTATAATTCTAACATAACTAGGATTTTTACCCGCGTCACGTTGCGGTAGCATCTTACTCGACATGATAAAACATATACAACAATCGACCCTACTCGTTGCAAAACTAAATTTACGTCAAAACGTAGAATAACTCAAATTTATACCGTTAAATGTTCACCGTTCTCTGTAATATGTTCACCGTCTCATCGGCTACAGCCTTAGTCTCATTGTTAGACATAACGTATTGTCATTTATGAAAATATTATGTTATGAAACGTGGTTTTATTTAAGTTATTAAAACCTGATAATTGTCACCATCTCTCATTGCAATATAAATCAGATGCCACACTATATAGTTAGGCTATACAAATTGTTCGTCGTTCGTTTGAAAAATTAATGCTCCATAAATGCGTGTTCGATTTTCCGCTCGGTTGTAAATGAGCCGATCAGCACGGTTCGGTTTATAAACGATCCAAGCACAAGCAAATATCCACTCAGTTTAGCTCGGCTCGTGAACAACCCAACGCAGAAGTGATCAAACCCGAAATAAACAGGTCATGAAAGGGCAATATCGGACACCTTACCAATTGGACCGAATATAAAAACCAGATAAAATTATAATTATTTAAATAGATATATGTCAAAAATACTGAAAATTAAAAATATAAATAAAAAACCGGTCCGACGGGTTCAACTAGTCCAAGCACCGGTTCAACTACAAAACAGTTTTAAGCACCTACTAGACCGGATTAGAGTCTAGTTTCACTGGTACGGTCTGATTTCTACAACAAAGCATGAAACCCACTAGAGTTTCCCCTTGGGCCTTTGAAGCATGTTGTTAGGTTGAAAAATATGTCCATTATGGGATGCTAATGGGCCTTATTAGTGAGGTTTGTTAAGTGATCTATATTGAGAAACATGTGAAGGCCCACCATGATATAATTGTCCACTCGATTTATTTTCATCTTGAGGTTTAAATGAACATCCATACTAAAGTTATTAAATCCTTTCGTTGATGGCAAATTAAAGTCAACAAATTTAAAGTGCAAGTCAATATGGATTGTGGATACATTGTTTCTACCGAAGTGTGGATCATATCTATAGATGCTAATTTTAGTTTTAATTGTAATAATGAATAAAGTACAGAGACTAAAGTTGTAATTCCTGATTAATCTTTTATTAATTGGGAATTAGTTAGTTGTTAACGGTAGGATTAGTCTATATATGTTCATGGGTTGTTGTTCAAAGCTCAAATTGCATTCGTTGAGTTCTTTTTCTTTGTAATCATAAGAGAGATATATGAAACCTTTTGGTTGAGTGTTTCAATTAACTTTTTTCAATCATAAGAGATTAAGAGAGTTCTTTTTCTTGAGAAAAGTAATTGATGCTTGTATGAGAGATGGTTTTCATTATGTAATTTTATGGAAATGAAGCCGATGTTGTTAGTAGTGTTTGAGATTTGTGGTAGCTAAGATGTGTTTGTTTATGGTTATGGTGTGGCCGCTAGTATACTTGGAGAGAAAAAAAAGAAAATAAGCTAAAAAATAAAAATGACTTTATTTGATCAGAAATTTAGGGTAGACTTAAAAATAGAAACAAAATAATTTTGATGATTGATGTATATAGTATATCTTTTATCGAGAGATTATGATAAATGATAAATATGAAGTTAACCAAACTAATCATAATGCTAATAAACTAAGGATAAAGATATATATATTTGATATTTTCATTAGCATGTCATAATCTTGATGAGCTTATAATATTGTTATGGTTATACAAAGATGCGTCAATTTTCATCACATGATTTTTTGTTTTCTAATGTTGATATCTTTATTATATTTCGTCTTGTCTGTAAAACACAAGGGGTATTAATATCAACGTAACATCTTAAATTGTATGTATATTCCATCAAAAAATATTATATATCACAAAATAAAGATAAATACTCGTTTAAATTGCATTGACTTGACTTCATATTAGTTTCAATAGTTGTGAAAATCAGACACATAAGTTCTTGGATTATAACTAATGACACTTTACTTCACATAACTCTACTCATTGGTTCATAAGAACTCATCACTAGGGATGTCCTGATATTGACATCTAGATGCGGGTTTCTTTTACCTAAGTTGACGTGCTTAGATTTTCTTTAACTACAATCATTTTCTTTGACGGTTCATGATTTTGATGGTCCGTCAAAACCCATTTCAACAAGTTAACAATGGTCTATGGCCATGTGGCCTAATGTCATTAGTGATTGTCCATATATAAAAAATGATATGGGTTCGAATAACTGCAAGTGCATGTTCCCCTTACTCATTACTCATTCAGGTTTGCATGTATAATTATAAATACTAGGTATGCCCGTTTATGTTCTTAAGCAATTACAAATTACCTGTTGAGATGTTCACTGAAATTCGCTCTTAAAGGCACCCCAAAACTGGATTGAAATATAAAATGTTCAATACACTTTTAAAAATACTATGAGTTCAATACTTTCAAGTTTCTAACAGCCTCCATATATTGATATATTTGGTTGTAACTCAGATAAACAAGTTTTAGTAATCAGACGGGTATCATCAAATGCCATATCGGTCCATACCTGTGAAATTTTAAAACAATCTCATATCTAGTATTAATAACATGGGTGGGTATTTTATTGTTTTCTTTTGTTTAAAATTTGAGTTCTTGTATCAATAGAACATTTAAACTTAGAGGCAAAGTTGTAATTTTATATTTGTATATGTAGAAACTTATAGACTCCAATAATGAAGATGCTCTTAGAAAAGAATCAATTTTATACTTGTAATTGCAAAATTATTTATGTGCAATAATTACATATATTAACCACTCAATCTACATGTGATGGATGTTATTTATGATGTACTTATAATTCAGAAATGCATTAGTTACGCTTATGTTGTCCAAAGATAAACTATATAGCTTTATCTTATGTTGGTTTCAAAGGGTATAATCACACTTATTTATAGATTTGATGATAGATAGTTGTTGTAAGTTTGATATAAAATGTAAATACACGAAACATGGTTTCGTTACATGTCTAGAATATGTATGCATTGTAGCGTATTTATAAGTGTACAGAGTGGGTATCTATTGGTTATCATTGGCTGCTCAACCGCTAAAATAACCACCTTAACTAACTTAAGCGCCTAAACCACATGTTAGAATAATAACTCAAATTGTCACACTAATTAAGGATAATATATAATTAATATAATAATATTTAGTTTAACTTCTAGTACTCTCTTTTAAACTGAATTTAGTTTAAGAATGTCTTTTACTTTTTTCGACCTGGGTTGTCTTTCTAAAAATGTTGGTTCAATAGACTTGCATTTGTTCTCATTGATTTTCTCATTTTTCATCCATTTTGAAAACGCAATAATTAATATCCAAGCATGTTACACTTGTGCGCCTTTTGTACCATTGTTCTTGACCACGGCCTCGACCTTTCCTGGCCCACAACCTCTTCCTTCGTGCCATCTGAAGTTTTTCAAATTTGAGTTTTCACAACCACAATGATCATATTTATACATTCCTTTCTCCTTAGTTTGCTTCTTTTCTTGTTGTTTGAAAGCTTTTAATCTCCGTATGGCTTCTTCAAAAGACATTGTATTAAGATGAACAAGTTGTTCGGTAGCAACAACAATCTGTATGAACTTTTTGATACTGAACTAAAAGTTTTGGAACAATATTTTGTCATCCAATTAATGCCTGAGGCTATTTGCTTATAATGAAATCTCACTAAGTTTTCCCGCATAGAAATCAAGTGATCACTAACACTCATCGTTAAGGATATAACTTTTGACTCAAGTGTCTGAATTCACACATCCTTAACCCTATCAACTCCTACTTGTCGAACCTTTAATGCATCCCAAATATATTTGGTGAAGTAAGTTTAATAAAATACAAGACATAGTTTTAGATTTCCTTGATATAGTAATGCAGTTGTCGCATGGTTCTTCTTTTGATCGACTCTTGTTTCTACTGTTGGTTCTACTACTTATCATATTCCGTGAAAACTAAAGATTGTTCTAATATTTATAACTCAAATGGTGTAATTTTTAGAGTTGAGGATATTGGAAAGTCATTGATGTTCTTTTTCTTCCCTTCCTTTACTATTCCATTTTTTCCACTGGATGAATCCTCAGCCATTGAGCGTGTGTTATTCTTTCCTGTTCTCATGGATTTTTTTGCCACAATAAGTACTAATAGGATTCTACTTTTATTTGTGCCTCGTTATCGAAAAATAGAAATGATCAAATTATTGTACTTGTACAAGACTTCAAGAAAACAAGCTTGGTTTCTTTGATCTACTGGGTTTTATCATGTAACGTCCGGTTATTTGATTAAAGTAAATATAAGAAGGAAACGTCAATAAAGCCTAAGTAGAGGGACTAAAAGTGTCCAAAAGGACAAAAGCTTTGAAAAGTTGGTGAATAAAGCAACATGGCCGCCCATGTTGCTACTCACACCTTTTTCACTTCGGATTATAGAGAGAGAGCAGAAAACTCTCGGTTGAAGAAGAAGAAGAAGAAGAGGACTGAATTCAAAGTAAGAATTCGAAGTTTTTAAGTGTTTGTGTTGGGTTTTGTCTCGAGTATGTGCTTATGTGCTTGTGTGTGTTCGTGTGTGTGTGATTTTCGGTGGTTTTTAGGTGTTTGAACTCATTGGCGAGCGGGTTAGAAGGAAGAAACACCCAAGTTGCATCAGGTGAGTTTCTAGACCCCGGTTTCTACTTGTTTTAAACATATTTGGGGCTGAAAATGTATTAAAATGGTTTTACAAGTTTATGTATGTTTACCCGTATGTATTATGTATGTTAAATGTTGGTTCTTGAATGCTTATAGGTTGTTCATATTTAAAATAGCCATGTTAAGCTTAGAACAGTTGGGATTGATGATTGGGTTTGAAAACATACTAGAAACAGATTGAACAGAAGGTTCATGTGCCTAGATAAGGCTCATGCGCCTGAAATTGCCTTAGAAAAGTGTAAGTGTAATCCATGCGCCTGAACAGTAGCCCATGCGTCTGAGATTGCCTTAGAAATGTCTAAGTATAGCCCATGCGCCCAAAGTGGCCCATGCGCCCAAGTGGCCCATGCGCCCAAGTGATCCATACGCCTAAGTGTTCATACGCCCGAATGGTGCCCATGCGCCTGAATTGTCCATGCGCCTAAGTTTTCCATGCGTCTGAAGTAATCCATGCGCCTAAGTACCCATACGCCCAAACAGGACTCATGCGCCTAAATAGTGTCAAAGCGCCTAATACTTAGAATTTATTACAGAATTTTTGGGAGTTTGTGCTTTTAGGGTTTTTGACCGAGGTTGACTAGGGCTTATTAATGATGGGTTTCATGCATGATTATGATTGCCTTATAATTGTTCCTTATTATTATTATTCCACTGTTGATGTTACTCTCCCGAACCAGATATTAAACCTTTTGTTTTCCTATTTTGATAACCAAATTCCCTTTTGCTTAAACAATCTTGTTGGATTGTAGAAATTTTTGATTGATCGAATTTTGATTTTGCCAATTGAGTTTGATTACTTCTCTTCTTGTTCTGTTTTTTCAAATTATCCCTTCAATATTTTTCTGATTTATTATAACCCAACCATTTTAATTTCACATGTATAGTAGGGTATTTTTTTTGTCTAATCTTACAAACTAGTCATACATGGCGGGATAAAGCATACACTACAATCGTGCGTTACGACGAATACATACATGGCGGGATAAAGCATACACTACAATCGATCTAACTTATTTTCAAACTAAATTTACATCGCTAAGTAGAATAATTAGAACTTATACCGACGATCGAAAAAGTATTATAAATATCACATGACTCCAAACAGAATTTACGCTGAAATGTAGACAAACTCAAAACATACATTAAAATAATCACATGCGATGGAGTTATATGTACTGTGTTAAAGTATAGACTACAATTGCACCGACACTTTTTGACACCAATATTTACTTCAACCGGATAAAGAAGCTTTTTTGTTAAACCCCAACATCAAAAGAGGTCAAAAAACTAAAAAATTAAAACTCTTTTTTTTAAATTTTGAAGAACCCTAAGTTCAAATATTAATATATAGATAAATCTCTTAAAATGATTTCTTCCAATCTTTCCTTTAACTTACTCGCCTTTTAATTTGAGTATTTTCTAATTTATTGCCCTTAATCGACTGGATTAATTTTTCTATTTTTCTGACCGAGACCCTTTCTATAAATAACCGTTGATGATCAAAATGACGTATAGTCTTTTCTTCTTACACATCGCCCTTTGTTTTGATCGACAAAATTTTAATATTATACGTTTAGAATATTCTACCGATGTTAAAGATGATGTTCTTCTTTGGTTAATTGTTCTTCTATGAACGGAACTTTTAACACCACTATAATACCAACTCTTGGTATCAAAGGGTATGATCATACACAAATTCACAAATTTAATTATAGATAATTGTGGTGAGTTTGAGATAAAATGCATATACATAAAATTTGGTTTCATTATATGTATAAAATCTGATTACATCCATGGGTATTAATAGGTCTACATGGCGAGTATTCATGGGTTACCACGAGTTGAACCAACAAGTAAACGACCTTACCAAACCTAAATACCTAAACTATAGTTTAAAAAAATAATTAAAATCATCAAACTAACTTTGGATAAACCATAATTAAAATACTAAAATTTAGTTGAACTTCTATTATTTTATCATATACTTATGCTCTTTGGTACACCTCTACCAGTAACCCCAGGTTCTGAAGTTGGTACGAGCAGCTCGTAAGGTGGAACACCAGCACCACATCTATTCCTAAGCCTCGGATCAGCATTCCTCCTATGTATCTCATTTTCAATATTTTTAACTTTCATTGAAAATCTATAAAATGCCTCAATAATCTTCAGTTCACCTGGCCACCTTGTGTATACATCTTCCATCTCTCCAAGATACTCCTCCTCGTGTGAGTGCGCTGAGATTATATCAATTACAGCCATATATTTTGTTGATTCAAACAAACTAGGCAAGGATGAAAGGAAATAGCCTTGTGGGTCAGCCATGAAACTTCCATACTCATGGTCATGTTGTTGGGGTATAAGTTTTTTCATAAGTGGTGGCCTATTTGGAACATAACCACCATAGTGGTACTGCCCAAAGTTAAGTGCCGCGTGTTGTGCTGATGCAGTCCATATTAGAATGGTTAATATCTTCTTAAGTTCATCTGGGGTGCTTAGTTTGGGCCACCAAATAGCTTCACGAAGATCAGCGTGCCCCACATTGATGGCTTCATTATACCATGATTGAAGTTCTGTGTCATACATAACATCATTTTCATCAAGGTAGTAATGATTTACATATGTATGCACTAGCTCTTGAATTGCAGACCAAATGAGAAGCCCATCGTTGGCATACGGGTAGTCTTCAATGACTAGTCTTAACCCATGAGGCTTTGTTTCATCAGGTACTGCCATTCCCCTATAACCAAAGGCAAGTAAAATGGTTAAAAATATGTTATATATGGTCCATTAAGTTATCATGATTGCTTTATTTTATTTTCATACTGTTTACGATTTAATGGAATTGTTTCATACCTTCGTATCAGATCCGCTGGAAGGCCTTCTAAGTCAAAGCGCCACCAGTCACGATAGGCAGCACATACCATCTCCATGCTATACTTTCCGGGAGAAAAGCCACACTCTATAATCCCTTCTGCTGATATAAGGCTCTCACGAGCCATTGCATTTATTGCAAGTGCATGTTTCATGTGGGGACTAAGAAGCTTAAAAATTGGATGCAATGAACTCAAGTGCCGGTGAGCGGCTATTATGAATGGTTCCATACATGCATGAACTCGTAACCTGTATATATATATATATAACATGAATTTATAGTTAGCAATATGCTTTGTATCCCAGTTTGGTATGCTGATCACTTGTAATTCATTTGTGTGACCTACATATTTACAGAAAGTGTTTAAACTCAACATGAACATTTGTCATACCAATGATGGATAAGTTGGTGAACACCATTGTCATTAGAGCATACATGAGCTTTGGCTAGTTTCCACAACCAATTGGTGGTTGCATCAACAGGAGGAGTGAGAACTTGTTTTGATGGGATATTGCTGTCATTAGCAGGAAGGCTAAGCTCGATTGCAATAGGCTGTAGAGTTCCCATTGTTGTCAAGAAGAAGATTGTACGAGTAGCATATGATTTTCGGTCTTCTTGAGCGTTTATCCTTTCTAGAAATGGAAGGTAAATGTCGTGGTAATCCAATACGAAAAGCTTGTTTTCATCCAAGGCCTGCTGTTAGAAAAAGCTTTAAAATCCAAACTAAAAACTCTGATACCAAGCATTACTCAATCATACATATAGTAGTTATACCTGTTGTACAGACATTCCATTAAGGTGACCTATAATATGTTCCTCTTTAAGAGCTGATTCCGGTGGTCCATATATTGAAGGATCAAGTTTGCTCACAGGAGGATATACCTATAGAAATGAAAAGAATTTTTATTATAAGTGTAAAGGTTATAAACTTGTTGCTTACATACATATACTTAAAGATCAAAATAATTAGTAAAATTAGTGAATATTCACTAACATACACACAATTGATATTATCCTAGCCATGCTTACCCTCAACTTTTCTAAGCTCACAGGGTTCATCCCAGCAAGTGTTTGGCGGCCGAGTTCATGATCATCTTGTACATAGCTTGTGGTCACATTCCCTGATATGCCAACGACATTATACTTTTACGATTTAATGAGAACAAATGTATTATATCTACTAGAAAGAAAGTTTTTAATTAGGTCACACTTACCACACAAGTTCTTTGGAGTCTCAAACTTAAAGATTTCTTCAATAGATCCACGAATATCTAGAAATTTAAATAGTCCATGCATATTTAAACTCATATTCGCTTGTGGTATATTCTTATAAAGACGAGTAAGTTCTGCAAAATCCTTAGATGCATCATTCTCATTGTAGAAAGTTGTCACAATGGGTGGAATATTATGCAACACTCCCTTCCAAATTCCCATGAGGATATCATTACGCCTCATCCCCTCCATAGCTTCATCTCTTGGTACATATGTTGAAGATATCATCGTATTCACTGGCACTTCAGTAGTTACATCTGCATAGTGTAGATAATATATTGTCATTTTACGTCAAACTATTTGTAGTGTTAAAAAAATTAACGACTAACTCACCGGTGATTGAGGAGGGACGTCCTGTGCGACAACGTCTCGGATGTGGATTTCTTTCACCTCCTAGTGTTGGCCTTGCATATTTAGCTCCTTTATCATGATTTCCAAGATCATTATATGTGTCATAATCATATATTCTGTCTGTTGGCATTCTTTGCCCATTTCCATCACCTCTTTTGTTTCTTAGTTCCTTAACTCTTAAGTATTTCAACCCCTTTGGTGTTTGACTTGGTAAATATGCCTATCAAACCCATAAATACATGAATTCGTGGACCGCTTTGTAGATGATAGGTATAATAAATAAGACAACTATGATTTCATTAAGCAGGATCTAAGTTAAGAATCGAATACACTTTGTATATGTAAATTGTCACTATAGGATGATATATGCACCTTGTTCGAAAAGAATATCCTTTGTTCTATGCTAATGTGAGCTGGTTGAATCCAAGATTCACATGTAAAATGGACAAAACCATCCAAACAAATTGTCTCCACATACAACTCCTTGTCGTAATTGTTTCTCACCAAGATTGCCCCTGGTTCTCCGAAGTTCGCGTCAATCACCAGTTCAACTTCAAAGCTCAAACACCCACTCGTACTCTTAGCTTTACGAGTGGTATCTTTGCACCAATCTTTTACACATTCCTTACTCACTTTTGGCCTCATGGTACCTTAATTTCATGCATAATTTAACAATTTATCACTACACAATATACAAAACAAACATAAAAATAAAATTTTAAAAAGAGCGATGCTAGTTACATGGATCTAGTTGAGTGCTAACAAGTTGAAACCCGATGCCCTTCTCCTCAGTCTTGGTATCATTTTGTGAAGATAACCATGGGATATTCATCATTGAGACTTCGTTGCTTACCTTAATTGTAACCGTTGCTGATAACTTCAAAACTAAGGGCAAAACAACCTTAACTTCCTCCGAAAAATCCTTAGCCAATGTAGCGTTTACAACCTTTAGAGTTTTCAACTTTTTCTTGCAAGAAGAACGAAGCGTCATAGGAATGTTTGATGTTGCTCTTTTACCATAAACACTAGTAGATTGGATAACATTGTAGATTGGACTAGTGATTGGTGTAGTGATCTCTTCATGAGAGAAGTAGAAAGAAGACAACATATTCTTTGTGCTTGCCATTTGTTATTCACAATGATTCAGTATTAACTAGATGGTTTATTTGTGTTATATGGTTTCATTTGAGTTTTTTTTGCGCTATATATATAGACAATTTCATGTAGAAAACAAACAAATAGATTTAATCAACCAAAAGGACCACGCGTTTAACGTCACATTGAGCATGCGTGTTTTTTGCAACACACATGGTCTAACAATGATATTGTCAATTACGCATATTCATCTCGTTTATGATAGATCAGTGGTAGCAAAAAAGAGTGTTGAGGACAAGCTGTTAATTTTTACACGGCTTGAAACTAGGTTGGGTGCACTTTATGTCCACTTTTAATAAATAGTAATGCATTAAACATGCTATGAAAACTATGTTACTACAATATGTAATAATCTACTTTGTCGTCGAAAAATGATTTTGAAGTCTGTAATATTTTGATTTGACACGTTAAAGATAAACTAAACCGTAAGCATAATTCTTTGTTGATATATTAAATATGGATTTTACAATTACTAGATTATGAAAACTAAAACATCAAAATTTTCGCCTTTAAGTACTTTTATATTCTTTGTAGGAGGTCATATTCAGTTTTAAACCATAATCACAAATCTAAAATACTATGCAAATCAATAGTAAATAATGTCATTGGACCAACAAAATAGAAATATGGTCTTTACATAAAATACAAGGCAACTTCCCTTACGAGAAGAGAATAACCTTTGTTTTCATTGTGAAGGTCGACTTGGTCACTTACCCATTTGATTAAACCATCTTTTTTAATTACTTGGGTTTTTAATTTTAAAAACTTCTATTCTTTGTAAAGAAGATTCCTCTAGATTTTTACTTTATCTCGTTGATATAATATCTGAAACAACTTTATAAAAAAATTGTTGAAAGTAAACATTTTGGTTTATAAAAAATACTCAAAGTCTCAAATATATTTTGTTAGAATTTATGGAGCTTATCTTAAATTTGTAACACTTATTTAAAAACACTTTTTATTATTAACTTTTGTTTTAACATCGTAAGACTTTATGAATTATCCTTTCATCATATATATATATATATATATATATATATATATATATATATATATATATATATATATATATATATATATATATATATATATATATTTGTAACACTAATAAGAACCCTTTCTTTTTATGAGAACTTGTTAACCCCATCTCAACCATTGATCAAAAATTATATGGTCAAGATCATCTTGTATTTTTTTTATTACCAAAAGGGTATTTTCGACCTTTTGTAAGACCCACAAAAAATCAGATTTAATAGCATGGCGACAAGTGTCATCATCACCTACCTTTTTTCAATCTACCTGAATTTTTTTTTGTTTACCCCTTAGATTTTTATACCTTAACAAATTTTTAATATTAAGTTGTATTTTTAAATAAATTACGCCATTAAACTCGAAATATTTTTCTCTTTAATACCCATATAGTCTTGCAAAATTTTTAGAATTTTTTTACGAACAAAAATAATTACAATGAATTACATCATAATGTAATTACTTATAGTGCATCATATTGAAATACATATATAAAAACCAACAAATATAATACTTAATAAAATGGGTTCAAATCTATTAGAACCATAACGAAACTACATCACTGTAACTAGCATGTGTAACACCTAAAAAATATTTTAAAACATTTAAAACTAAATGTTACACCACTATAACAAAACTACACCGCTATAATACTAATGTTTTTCAGTGTAGATCAATGTAAATCAATGTTTAAACCTATGTAAACTAAGAACATATGGACTAACAAAACCTAAAACTATTGTAAACTAAAAGCATATGCATTAACACATAACAATCCAACCATTGAAATAGGATGTTGATTTATCAGGGTTATAATGATGTAACATAATGCAATGCTTAGTTACAATGCCTTACATCATGTTTATTTTAGTACAAATCCTACTACTTACAGTAGATTACATCATATTATAATTCCTTGCAGTGAATTACATCGAGAAATATATATATAATACCCAACACAAATGTAAAATCATAATACTTACAGTGAATTACGTCGTATTTATAATTATTTACAGTAAATTAAATCGAAGAAACATATATAAAAACCAACAGAAAATAAATTCATCTGAAAATACACATAAATTTATAAACATCATAAACACAACAACTTGGTACAATAAAGATCATGTAATGAAAACTCTAACTTACAAATGAATTACATTATGTTTATTTGAATGTAAAAATCTAATGTTTACACTTAACTGCAACATATTTGGGATACTTACAGTAGATTACATCAAATAAACATATATAAAAACCTATAAAAATATGACCTAATGATATGATAAATATTGTTGCAAAATTTTTAAAATTATTATTTTTAGATCTAATATGCAATTAGTCTTCTTGACTAGACTCAATGATTAGCAAATTAAACATAATCTAAAAAAGACATACATAAACACCTAAGTCCACCTTTGGAAAACAAATCTTTTATCATATTTATGCTTTCGAACAGTAAACATACGCATCTGTAAGCTGAAATCATGGAACCCGCGTCGGGTCATGGGGTGTCAGGAGGTGGTCAACTGGTGGTGGTGGTGTTGTTGATCGACTCGCGGGGTGCTGGTAGTGATCGATCGGTGTTGAACACTCTTATTGTCACTTTTAGATGGAACCTTCATACTATGAGATCCATAAACAGATCTCACTTGCGAATGGGTTAAACAACCAAGATCGAAGCATTCGACATAACTAAACAAAGTCAAAGAGATCTAACGATGGTGGTGATTGAAGTTGAAGATTGTCATCAAATATTCTTCATTTTTGATCCACTGTTGATTCGTTGTTCATCATCTTTAATTTGTTATTTAATCTTTATTTTGGAATAAAAGTTGAAGATGTTCATCATTAGAGAGAGAGATGATATGAGTTTATGCTTTTGAAGATTAAAGTTGATATATCTCTGATGATGTTGACTGGTTAGAGAAAGGAAAAGGACAAAAAGTAGCAAAATAGAAAGACTATTATACCATTTAGCTCATCTCAACCATTCATCTTAAATTTGATTAATTTATATTAAATCAATGGTTGTGATAGAGTTATTGGGTTCTTACAATTATTGAGAGTTCTCACATGAACTCATTCCTATATATATATATACATATAAATATATACATACATATATATATACATATATATATATATACACATATATATACATATATATACACACACACACACACACACACACATATATATATATATATATATATATATATATATATATATATATATATATATATATATATATATATATATATATATATATATATATATATATATATATATGACAATGCATTCTTGATAACCACTCTTTTTATAAGAACTCTAGAAACTAATATAAGCCAAATATTTTTATCACATGTAATTTTCATTGTTTTTAAAAAGGTTCATAACTTTTTTTCACAACATTATTTTTTCAAAAAATTTCACCATATTTAGTATTTTTTTATCTTTCCAACACTTACCATATTGATATATAGCTTTTTTAAAAAAATCATCACCCTTTATTTACACATGTGTAAATCGTGTTACACACATGTGTAAATCCGGTTTATACGTGTAAAACAAGTTTTTTATTATTTACAATTTTTTTAATTTTTTTATGAAAGAGGAAAACGAGAAAAATTTTTGTGTATCTATTTATTTTTTTCATGTTATTTTTTGTTTTATAATTTTTTATATGTTTGTGTTATTTACCATTTTATCGTTGAATATTGATCGCTAACATTGGTTACAAGAGTTTTCACAAAAAAGAAAGTTCTCATTTGATCAATCGCCTATATATATATATATATATATATATATATATATATATATATATATATATATATACATACATATATATACATATATATATATATACACATATATCTATATATATATATATATATATAGGTACATATATATATATATATATATATATATATATATATATATATATATATATATATATATATACATATACATATATGTAGTATGTATGTATATATGTATGTATGTATATATGTCTATATATATATATCTATATATATATCTATATCTCTATATCTCTATCTCTATATATATATATCTATATATATATATATATATATATATATATATATATATATATAGGGTTTGGTTACTATGAAAACCCTTAAATTTTGTGAGAACTCTTTAACCAAATCCTAGCCATAGATCAAGAAATGAATGGATAAGATTTGTTAAATATTTTTTTATTACAAAAGGGTATAAATGTCATTTAACTCAACCATCAACAATCAGATTTAACAAGATTATGACAAGTGTCATCCACATATCCCCATATTTCTTTTTTCTTTATATTTAAAAAACTTTACCCCCTTTTTATTTAAACACTCATAACTTTTTTATAAATTGTAATTTTTTTATAAAAATTGCACCATTAAACTCATCATATTTTTCTCTTTAATTCTACTATAATATTGCAAAAAAAATTTATTCGTACGTAGTTACATCATATTACAATGTTACATTGTTGTACCATGTAGCAAAGCTATAACAAAAACAAGAAGTTACAATGTTAATTCCCATATAATCTTTCAAACGACATTATTAACAAATATAATCTTGCACTACTGTACGAAACCTTTATACACGATATAACACCACTCCAACTAACAATAACATCCACGTTACGACAACCTAACAAACAAACGACATTACATCATGTTATACTAATGTAATCTTTAGCAAAGTTGTAACAAAAATATCTAGTTACACTGTTAAATACATGTTATTACACCACTCCAACTATAAGTAGCTTAATCATTAAAACAACCAAACGATATTACATCAATATAAACCAATGTAAACTAATGTAAAACAATATTAACCACTGTAAAACGATCTGTAAACATAAACGAAT